>CAUYPK010093896.1:0-39791 GCA_963574355.1 Loris lydekkerianus
AACACCCCCAAACAAAAAAACATAAAAATTAATAAAAAAATTTTGTTTTTTTTTTTTTGTGTTTTTTTTTTTTTTTTTTTTTTTTTTTTTTTTTTTTTTTTTTTGTGGAACTTGATTTCATAGTTCTCTAGAGTGAGCTTTGTAGATGACAACATCCTATGGCAATATCACATACAATAAGCTTATGTATGCTTCCCTACCTGTATGTATGAGTGGCTTAAGTTTTAGGGTGTTCTATCTTCAAAGTGCAGGCAGTCAAAATGACACCATCAGATGTTACATGTGTTCTTGGAGACTTGGCAAGACAGTGAATATCAATAATATTTCAACCTTCTATTGCGATGTTAGGCATTTAATGTTACTTAGAAGTCAGGCAAGCATTCTTATTATTTGATTATTAAAGCTATTTCTATACTTCAATGATGCCTCACACTTCACCAGCCAGGCTTTATAATTGGCTCTCTGCCTCACCCTGTATTGGCAGCCAAGATAAGGAAGGGCCCAAATCTTGGTTTCTATTTTCCTGTCAATTAATTTTGATAATCAAAGTAAATATAGTTTTTTTCTATTATTATTTTCTATTCCCAGCATGGCTTCTATGACGTCTCAAAAACAGAAATCCCCTAAAAGAATAATTACCGACAAAAGAAGATTGTTCAATGAAAAGTAGACAGATGACTATGTTTTTGTCAAGGCAAATAGTGAGGCACTCTGCTTAAGTTGTAGGGAATTTGTGCAAGTTTTCAAAGACTGTAATTTGAAAAGGCATCATATGCAAAAATATGCTGTCAAATGTGATGCAGTAAAGGATAAGGACAAAATAGCAGAACCAAAAAAAGTTTGTCTTCTCCACAAAATTATTTTTAAAAAGTTACAACTCAGGAAGATTCCATTGTAAAAGCTAGTTATGTGGTGGCATATTTAACAGCAAAAAAATCAGAACCATTTATTGATAATTTTTAAAGCAGCATATGGAAAGCATAGCAGATATAATTTGCCCTAAAAAGGGTGGGCTATTTCTAAAATCAGTTTGTCTCACCAGACTATAGCCAAGTGAAGAAACTGGAAAATCTATCAAAAGAAGTTTGGAGAGCAAAGCTTCTAATTGTAAATTTTATGCTTTTGGTGATGAATTACCGCCCTGATGCTACAAATACAGGTCAACTTGCCATTTTTATTAGAGGTATTGATGAATATGTCACTGAAGAAATGGCTTCTTTAATACCACTAAAAGACACAATTAAACCAAGACATTTGTAAGAAGTGGTAAAAAATATGTTAAAGTAATGTTCTTTGTCCATTGTCAACATACAGGGTATAGTTAATGATAGTGACCCGGAGATCATAAATAAAAGAGAGGGACTCATAAAATTAAGAGAAGACAATGAAGGTGCCACCCAATACTCATGTATGATGAAGTGTCTTTGCATAGTACATCAAGAAAATTTATGTGCATTCAACATAGGGCTAGAAGTTCTAGCCAATACAATCAGGCAAGAGAAGGTCAAACTCTTGCTCTTTGCCGACAATATGATTTTATACTAAAGAACCATAAAGACTCAGCCACAAGACTCCTGGAAGTGATAAAAAAAAAATACAACAATGTCTCAGAATATAAAATAAATGTCTACAAATTGGAAGTCATCCAACACCAGACTCCCTGTACCACAGCCATAACTATAGCTTTAATTGGGTAAGAGACTGTTTCAGCAATATTCCCCGAGAAACCAACTATGGACTGCTATGTATTTGAGTGTTTTCATGCCCCTGATTAAAATTCTGGGATATAGGACCTCATTGTAATATATTGCAGCATTCATTTCCACCACTGAGTATGGACCATATGTGATGCACAGGAATAAAGCTCTCCTCTTCTACAGAAAACAAAAATCCATGTCCAAAAACCAATAGCTTTTGTATATGCCAATAACAGCCAAGGTGAGAAGCCAGTCAAGGTAACAATTCCCTTCAAAGTAGCTTCAAAAAAATGAAATACCTAGGAATATGCATAACAAAAGATGTGAAGGATCTCTGCAAAGAAAAGTATGAAACCCTAAGAAAAGAAATAGCAGAAGATATTAACAGATGAAAGAACATACCATGCTCATGGCTGGGAAGAATTAATATTGTGAAAATGTCTATACTACCCAAGGCAATCTATAGATTCAATGCAATCCCCATTAAAATATCATCATCATCCTTTCAAGATTTGGAAAAAATAATTCTTCATTTTGCATGGAACCAGAAGAAACTGTGTATAGCCAAGGCAATTCTTAGTAATAAAAACAAAGCTGTGGGTATCACCCTACCAAACTTTTGGCTATAACTCAAGGCCATAGTGATCAAAACAGTATGGTATTGGCACAAAAATAAAGACACTGACATTTGGAACCAAACAGAAAACCACGAGAGGAAACTAACATCTTACAGCCCCCTGATCTTTGATAAACAAGAACACACACTGGGGAAAAGCATCCCTATTCAATAAATGGTATGGGGAGAAATGGATAACCACATGTAAAAGACAGAAACTGGACCCACACCTCTTATCACTTACAAAAACTAATTCAAGATGTATAAAAGATTCAAATCTAAGGCATGAAACAATAAAAATTCTTGAAGAAAGCATGGGGAAAACACTTGAAGATATCAAGTAAAGGTATCTTTTACTTGATAAAGGGTAGATATGGGTAAAGATTTTATGAAGACAACTTCTGTGGCAATTGCAATAACAACAAAAATAAACAAATGGAACTTATTTAAATTGAAAAGCTTCTGTACAGCTAAGGAAACAACAATCAAAGTAAACAGACAATCTTCAGAGTGGGAAAAGATATTTGCATATTATGAACAGACAAAAACTTGAAAACTAGGATCTTCAGAAAACTTAAATTAATCAACAAAAAAAGACCAAAAAATCCCATAGATCACTGGGCAAGAGACATACATAAAACACTCTCCAAAGAAGACAGACAAATGGCTAAAAAACATATGAAAAAATGCTCATCATCCCTAATGATCAGAGAAATGCAAATCAAAACTACCCTGAGGTATCATCTCACCCCCCCAGTGAGACTGGCCCACATCACAAAGTCTCAAAGCTGCAGATCCTGGTGTTGATGTGGAAACAAGGGAACACTTCTATACTGCTGGTGGGACTGCAAACTAATACAACCTTTTTGGAAGGAAGTATGAAGAATCCTCAAAGAACTCAAATTAGACCTCCCATTTGATCCTGCAATCCCATTACTAGGTATCTACCCAGAAGAAAAACAATTCTTTTATCATAAGGACGTTTGTATTAGACTATTTATCGCAGTTCAATTTACACTTATGAAAACATGGAAATAGCCTAAATGCCCACCAACCCAGGAATGGATTAACAAGCTGTGGTATATGTATACCATGGAGTACTATTCAGCCACTAAAAAAGATGGAGAGTTTACATCTTTTGTATTAACCTAGATGGAGGTGGAACACATTCTTCTTAGTAAGGTATCACAAGAATGGAGAAATATGAATCCAATGTACTCAATTCTAATATTAAAGCAGTAGGTGAGCTAATGGGGGGGGAGGGGATGAGGGAGCAGAGAGAAGGGAGGAGGGAGGTGGATGGGGCATAGTGTATGGCACATCTCTTGGGGGCAGGACACAATTATAAGAAGGACAGTATATGACAAATGTAATCAGTATAACCTAATTCTTTTTAACCTCAATGAATCCCAAACAATAAAAATAAATAAATAAATAAATAAAAATAAATTATGTGCAAAAGCTTTAAAATGAATAATGTCATGCAAATTTTCATCAAGACTGTGAACTTCGTAAGGACCATGAGATTGAATCATCACCAATTTTAGGAATCCCTTAAAAGTACTGACGCTGACTATGGCAACATCTTTTCCAAAGTAAGATGGATAAGACAAGGCCAGATGTTGAACAGATTTTGTGATCTGTGACATGTTATCACATTGTTTACTGTATCAAAAACCAAATGTGTACCAGAACTTGATAATAAAAATTGGATTACAGACTTAGCATTTTTGGTAGATTTACCTACTCATTTAAATGAGTTAAACATGCTTCTTCAAGTTAAAAACCAACTTATCAGTAAATATTTCAAACCATAACAGCATTCCAAATGAAACTAAACTTATGGAAAGCTCAAATTAAGGCAAACAATTTTATGCATTTTGACACAGTGGCTAAACACATTCTTTGAA
Source organism: Loris lydekkerianus (assembly GCA_963574355.1). Taxonomy (NCBI): domain Eukaryota; kingdom Metazoa; phylum Chordata; class Mammalia; order Primates; family Lorisidae; genus Loris; species Loris lydekkerianus. The sequence goes on from CAUYPK010093896.1 coordinate 4,224, forward strand.
GAGTGAAAAATATGCAGCCATGCTTTTCTGACTTAATGCAAGAATTTATAGGAAATTTCTAGGAAAGTAATCAATATTTTGGTGCATTTGCAACACCATTTTCTATTGATATAAATATGTTGCCTGCCAATTTTCAAATAGAGTGCATAGAACTGCAATATGATGTTCAACTTAAAGAAAAATTTGTTCATGTCTTTTTGTTAGACTCTTATAGGTCCTATCTTCCTAAGGACAAATATCATTTGCTTCACAACCATGCCTTATTCATGTCATTGCTTATTGGCGGCATCTACATTCTCAAGCAACTATTATCAAGAGTAAAGCACATTAAAAGTAAAATTAGAACCAAAATATCTAATGAGCACCTTGAGAACTCACTGAGCATTGCAGCTACTTCCATCCAACCATGTTTTGATGCATTAGTTCCTTAAATGCAACATCAAATATCCCACTAGTTTTATGTTGCCCATTTTTCTTTTACTTTTAAAATAAAAGAATCAAAAACTCTAAAGATGTTTTATTACTTAGATATGTACATTTTCTGTATTGGTGATTGCAAACTTGGGACCAGTTTGATAATTTTAAAAGACTCTCTGAACAGGCTGCTGCATAATTGGGATTATTATGTGAGGACATTTTTGCTTTTCTGTGGTGGTGGATATCATGAAAATTATGCACAGTCCTTTTTTATTTTTGGTCATCAGCTTTCATTAGTGTTTGTGTACTTAATATGTGGCTCAAGACAATTCTTCCAATGTGTCTCAGAGAAGCCAACATGTTGAACACCCTGATCTAGATAAAGCTGTTAGCAGACTCTGATCCCAACAAGGTTGGAGGATATGTCTGTAAGTCTGGTCTAGATGCTGTGCTGTGTAGAAACCTATTCTAGCAGAGGAAAGTCCAAAGAATCCACACACAGTGATCAGAGCAGTAGAAAAGGAGGCTGGGTTTGTGTGTTAACATGGGCTTTGGGGACCAAGAAAACAGGCTTCAGTAGGGAATTTTAGAGCTTATCCAGCTCTAAAATGGGCTTATCAGCTCTGGCTGATTAAGCCAAATGGTTTCTATTGTAATAATTATCTAAATATATTAAGAAGGCTAAATGTTTTGCTAATACTAAAATCATTGTTTATTTAAATGAAGTGTTTATCACATTTTTTCCAGTGAATCTTTTTTATTATGTATTTGAAAGATTTTATTAATAAAATGTGAAGAAGAATCCAAAGATGTGTCTCCCAATTCTTATTATTGTAGTTATATGTGTATCTCAGTAGAAGGAGGAAATACACAAAGATAATTTTGTATATTCTGTATAAAATTACTCCTTCACTTGAATATGATGCCCAGAGATATTTTATGGTGACAGTGTATCCATCCCAGAAAAGAGTTGCAGGGGTCCTCGAACTGCGGCCCACGGGCCACATGAGGTGGTGTGATTGTATTTGTTCCCATTTTGTTTTTTTACTTCAAAATAAGATACGTGCATTGTGCACAGAAATTTGTTCATAGTTTTTTTTTTAAACTATAGTCTGGCCCTCCAGCAGTCTGAGGGACAGTGAACTGGCCCCCTGTTTAAAAAGTTTGAGGACCTCTGGTTTAGCGCCATCAATGAAAACTCTAAGTTAAGCTTTCAATGGCTTAGTAGCAACTGTACGAGGCTAAAGAAAGTAATAAACAAGATATTGACAGTAGATAGAAAAAAACGAAAGGTTCACTTCCTCTCAAGCTTAGCATTTGATCAGCAGGGATCCATGCGAATTCAAAAAAAAAAAAAAAAGAAAGAAAAAGAAAACAGGCTTCAAATCCTTTTGCCATTTGTCAGAGGATTAAATAAGAAGCCACATGTAATGGGCCTGGCCTTGGGGGACAAAGAATGAAACATGAGAGACGTAAGGACAGTGTGATCTTCCTGGCCTTTGGCATCCAGGGACAGTGGTCTGAGTCCAGCCTCCTTTGCTACTTGCTCTGTGACGTCAGACAAGTCAGTAAACCTTTGTGAGCCTTGATTTCCTCATCTACAAAATAAGGCCAATAATGTATTAACAGGGTGATTGTGAGAATTATATAACACCATGAGTTGGCTTCCCCACACACCTCATTCCTTTCTTTCCCTCTGAATCCCAAATTTCTGAATCTTGCTGGAAAAAGGTAAGAAGCGAACTCGGACTAAATCTCCAAAGCTGCTAACACCATGCAGTGTTGAGCTTTCAGCCTGTGATCCTTTATTTCATTCCCAGTCAATTCCCTACAAAGCTCCTTTCACAGCTGTTCCTGCTTTCACTTTCTTCACACCTCAAACCCCTTCTCTCAGCAGAAGACCTCTGTATGGCCCTCTGTATAGAAGGGATCAGAGTCACTCGTGCAAACTTCTGAGTTCATTCTCTCCTCTTCCTATTTTATGTGGATCTTTACTATTCTGTCTCATTTAAGAGAAATATTTGTTTTCTGTTTTAGACTCCTCTACCTTAAACCCCAAACTAAGTCATTTTTTTTATGTTCCCGGCTTCTTAAATGCACTTAAGAAAATAAACACAGACTGTTAAGGGGCTACCAGAGCTTCCTAAGAGCTCCTTCTTCCTCAGTGTTTCTCACCCAGTGTGCTCTCCCCTTAGCTTCTCTTGTCCGCTTCTGGCCTTGATGAACTTCTCTGCAGGCAAGTTTGTGAATCTAGGATTCTTTCTTTCTATTCTTAAGACCTAGATTTTCATCTGTCAGGAGGACACCTCCACATGAGTGTCTCAAGTACATCAAACTCAACACTGAACTGACCACATTATCTTCCCCATCAAACTTGGTGTCAGTCTCCCAGGAAGCCAGCCCGAGTCTCACAACCCTCCTCTGCTTTCTCCCTCTCTTAATCTCCCCTGCTGTTTAGGCAGCAGACCTCCTCCTCCTTCCTTTTTCACATCTGGTGCCTTAGCCCTGATTCCTCTGATACGGACCAATGAATGGCTCCTTAACTGGTCGTCCCAGCTCCAATTCCCACTCACTTCCCAATTGGTGCCAAAAAGGAATTTGATGCAATTCAACACCCAATCATAAATACTAGTAAATAAATAACAAATACATAATTAAGTAACCCTACTGGCAAACTAGAAATAAAAGGACAACTAATATGCCAAAGATTATCTGTTTCAAACTGGCAGCCAGCATCATATTTATCAGTAGGACTTTGAGATAGTCTCATGAAAGTCATGAACAAGACAAAGATGCTCATTGTTACAATTAGTCTGCATAATAAAAAAAGAAATAGGCATAACCATTACAAAGTCAGGCAAAATTATCTTATAGTACTTGTTGATTTTTTTGAGCAAATGGATGAGAGAATGAATCATATGGGAAAATATTTATAATGTATTGTTAAGAGAAAAATAGTGACTAAAAAAGAATATATAAAGAATGGTCCCAATTTGGTGGGGTGAAATAAGTAATTGTTATTCAATGAATGAGGAAAATTTTCATGACAGAAGAAAATTAGGCTGCAAAAAAGCCTATATACTATAATTCTAATTTAATTATACATTGTTTTCCCTAACATTGATCTTGAAAGATACAAACCAAAATGTTAACAGTAATCATCTTTGGGTGATGACTTCATAGATAATTTTTTAAATTTTGGTTTTATGTTTATTTCACATAATTTATAGAAGAATAGATTTTTTTTGAAACCAAGGAATCGTTATAAAAAAAGCAAGCTTCTGATTTAGTAAATTCTAATATGGATACTAGGTCAAGTTTAACTTCCCTGGTGTCTTTTTTGTGGCTGTTCAAAGATTAGCTACTCAACACCCCTTCACATAGCTTCATTCTACTCTCTTTTAAAAATACCTACTGTTTCCTAAGTGCTACATTTCTTTCTCTTTTTCCATGACTCCCAGGCATAAAACACTCCTAGAGAGACTTTTTCACTTAAAAGTGATTTGTTTTGGGTCATAATCATCACAGTTCTCAGAACTTTAGTGAATAAGTCATGGTCCCAGGATCAGGCAACAGAAGTGCTATATGACTAATCTGACCATTACAGTGGACAAAGAGAGGAGGACCCTGTTGGCTTATTGAGGCAAGAGAATTGAGAGAGAACCTTGAACACTGAGTCACAGAGAGCACTATTAGAAGTCAAGAAGATCACTAGGATGATTGAGATCCCAAATTGCCACACAACTGTCCAACCCAACTAGAAACTAACAAATCCATCAGATTCAGGAAGTTCAGTTGCACCTTCCAGTGACTGAATTCTCGCATACAATGCTATTGTTTGGACCCTCTACTCTTCAACTTGACTTTGTCCCAGTTTTTAGATTTCTGAACTTCTTTTTGTGAATTCTATTACCAGCCACTGTTTGCCCAGACCACAAGCCCAGGCAGTTTCTGGGTTCCATTTTCACCCAGCTTGTCAGCTGCCATTCAGCTAATGAATCAGATCATGTGGTAAGCAGTGATCAACCCTAACATCACAAACTGTTGTCTTGAGTGTATTCTTGCTCAGCGTTCATTGTGTTTCTTAGATATGTGAGTTTATGATTTTCATCAAATTTAGAAAGTGTTCACCCATTTCATCTTCTAATATGTTTTCTCCCTCCTTTCTTTTGGAATCTAATTACACATGTGTTAAACAACTTGATGTTATCCTATAAGTCTCAGAGGCTCTGTTAATTTTATTAAGTCTTTTTTTTTTTTTTTCTGTGTACTTTATTTTGGATAAACTTCTATGGCTATATCTTCAACTTTATTGATCTTTTCTTCTGTAGTGTCCAATCTGCTATCAAGCCCAGCTAGTGATTTTTTTCCACCCCAGATATTGTATTTTTCAGCTTTGGGATTTCCATTTGGTTCTTTTTTCCCTCTACACATTATATTGGTATTTTATTTTAGATCCTTGTGCATATTTATGATAGCTATTTTAAAGTCTTTGTTCATTCCAGAATAGATATTGGTTCTGGTCTGGTTCTATTGACTGATTTTCCACTACAGGTTATGAATCTCATTCACTACTTCTTCTCATGTCTAGTAATTTTTATTGGATGGTGATCATTGTACTATTAGGTTGTTGAGTGTGTAAATTTTGCTGTTTTCCTTTAAGTAGTATTGTGGTTTGTTGTGTCAGACAGTTATTTTTAAATTAGTTTAATTCTTTTAAGGATTGTTTTTAAGCATTATTAGGGTAGGTCTAGAGTAGTCTTTCCTTTAAGGCTGGATAAGCCATCTCACTACCTGCCTTTTGAAGACTACTGAATGCCTCAGCTATTTGAAATTCCCCAGCTTTGGACTATTGGGACATCAATGTTTACTGCCTCTCTGTGAGTTCCAGGAATTGTTGAGCTTATAGTTCCCTAGCAATCATTTTCCTGGCCTTGGGGGGCTTACCCTCTGCAGACACATGGGATCTCTGTGCAGATGTCTCTGCATAGCAGTCTCTTTTCTGGTGTATTATCACACAAATTCCAGCCACCCTGGGATCCCTGAACTCTGATCTATGTCTCCTCAGTTCAGAGAGACTGCCATGTACTGTTTGGGTTTTTCTCCTCATCTCCTTGTCTGGAGAGTGTGTTTGGGAAGAAGTTTCTTTTGATTATAAGGATTGTGTATTTTATTTCTCCTCTCCCAAGGAATGCAGTTCCATGCTGTCTTTGTCTAATATTTCTAAATAATTGTTCTACATACTGTGTCCACTTTTTTTAGTCTAGTACCAGTTACTACAGCATGGCTGGAAGTGAAACGCAAAGTTTCCCTTTGCTTGTATTTTTAATTTAACTAAGTGTTATGGTATTATTTTAATATATACATTTCATTCCATTTTTTTTGCCATTATATTTTCTTTTAAAAATTCAGATGCTGGTTATCAGATTAATTCACGTTGATATGTTTATGTATAACTACTGCATGATTGGAGCTTTATTTTGAAAAAAATTAATCTGTCCATGTTCTGAAAGTTGACTGGAGAAGGGGGCTTATCCTATTTATTTGCATCTTTATGCTTTTTTTTTTTTTTTTTGTACACAGCAACCTCAAACTCTTGGGCACAAGTGATTCTCTTGCCTCAGACTCCTGAGTAGCTGGGATAACAGGCACCCACCACAACACCCAGCTAGCTTTTCTATTTTTTAGAAGAGAAGGGGTCTCACTCTTGCTCAGGTTGGCTTGAATTCCTGATCTGCCATCTCAGCCTCCCAGAGTGCCAGGATTACAGGTGTGAGCCATGGCACCCAGCCTCTACATTTTTTCTAATGCTACTCTCAGCAACAAAAATACTTTTGTTCATCCTCTTTAACAAAATATGTTCGAAACCTTCATAATAATCAAAAACTCTGAAGTAGTTAAAAAATATAGATATTCTTCTTAGCAAAGTGTCTCAAGAATGGAAGAAAAAGTATCCAATGTACTCAGCCCTACTATGAAACCAATTTATAAGCACCCACACTTCCTTATGAAAACTATAACCCAACTACAGCCCAAGATGAAGGAGAAAGAGGAGGGGAGGGGGGGAGGGGAGAGGATGAGTGGAAGGAGGGTAATTGGTGGGATTGGAGGGCACTTAGTAGATTTAACTACTAATAAACCATAGGTGTGGTTGGTTTATTTTACAAGGGTACATGTTAAATCTACTAAGTGTAGAGTGTAAATGTCTTAACACAATAACTAAGAAAATGTGGTGAAGGCTATGTTAACCACTTTTATGAAAGTATTTCAAATTGTATATAAAACCAGCACATTGTACCCCATAATTGTATCAATGTACACAGCTATGATTTAATAAAAGAAAATAAATTAATTAATAGAATAAATTTATAAAATAAAATAAATAAAAAATATAGAAAAGTATGACAAACAATCTAACAATATATAAATATCAATAGTCTAGATTCAAATATATTAATGTTTCTGTATCTGCATTGTATTCATGTCTTTTGTCATGGTGATAAGAAATAAGATATCGAAAAGACTGCAGAAGTTCTAATCTCATGTTTTCCCTACTACCTTCTCCTCATCCTAGGAAATCACTACAAGTCAGTGTGTATTTCCCAATGCATGGTGTTGTACTTTACGACATACTCATTACTTCTTAAATAGGTAGTATTTCATGTGTTTTAAGACATTTCAAAAATGGCACCGTGCTGTATGTGGACTTTTGCAACTTGCTCTGTAGATTAGTATTAGGTTCAACATCTTGATTTATTAAAATTGGTAGGTGCAATTAATTTATTTTAACCGCAATATGGCATTGTACTATAATTCTTTGTCCTTCCACTAATGGAAAGTTTATTTTCTATTCTTGTACATCCATGTCTCCTTGTGCTAACTTCATCAAATTGGGAAAAACTAAAAAGTCCAATAACACTAAGTGGAGTGACAATATGGGGACGTGTTATCTTTTATACAGTGCTGATGCAAGTGTAATTCTGTACAACTGTTTGGGGGATCAATCAGTCACAGAACCTAGGGCTGACAAATGATCACATAGTTTTGTATTTTGGTTAAGAAACTTTTATTTTATTATTTTTTTATTTCAGGCCAATGTGAAGGTATAAACAACCAGGTCACAATATTTGAATTTGTTAGGTAGCATCCCTCTCGTAGTTGTGTCCTATACCCAAAAGGTGTGCTATATACCCCTACATTGCATCCATTAAGTGGGAGCACCCCAAACCCCTTTTCTCCCCTTTTCCTCCCCCCTCATTCTTCCTGCCCCCCAACTTAGTATAAAATGAGTTTTTCTCCTCTGTGGGCATGAATTAGAAAACCACTTTAATTTTGTTCTAGCCTATAAATTTCTATGGACAATAAACAGCTTGGTATTCTAACCATCTCAAAAACTGAAAACTGCTCTGGAACGTTTGTTTTTTGAGGGGAATAGAAACCTCCAGGGGCTGAAAAAAAAATTAAAAGTATTCAAACATGTCAGTCAGTTTATTGTATGTTCAGTTAAATCTAAAATTACTAAGTTACTGATCGCTTGCTATATCCCGCACTAGTGATGTTTTGCAAGTTTCCCAAGGTATTTCAAACATGTTTTACTTAGGTTAGCTCCTGCTATCCACTCTTAGCTCTGAAAGGTGAATCTCTTCACCCTGCACCTCCTCTTTGCTGTGACAGGGCTGCTTTCTCTCTCTCCGCCCTTCAATACATTCCTTCTTTGCTTATGAAACAACAACTGCACCAAAACCCAGTGGTTGCTTGTTTGAATCATCCAGGGCCCCTTAATAATCACCTGGGACTCAACCTCAGAGATTCTGATTACATTGGACTTACAGCCACTATATTCAGCAATTCAACCAGTGTAACGCTTTCTAACATTCAATTATGTGTAGTACTTCTCTCTGCATGCTACACTTACATATCGTTGTCTTTCAGCTTCCTTTTGGAATCCAGAATTTGGGCAGACTTTTCACAGGAGCCACCTTTACTTCAATTCTTGTTGACTAATTGTGTAAATTTAGAGAAATTATTTAATTTTGGTATTGCATCTTTCCCTCTTTTGTAAAACGGAGATGATAATCATAGCACTCTTTTCATGGCTATTGTGAGTATCAAATTAAATTATATATGTGAGTAAAATGCAAAGCAATTCACAAATGTTAATTATTATGAGTCTCCCTGCTCAACATTATTATATGCTGTTTGAATTACATCTGCATACACTTCTTGTGTGTTGACTTGTTGTAATTTCCTGTCTATTTTTGTATATATATTCGTATAAATCTCAATTCAATTAAAACCTTTTGAGAGCAAGAAGCAAAATGTATAGTTACTTAGTGTATCTTATTTTCTCCATTTCTGAAAACATAGTGAGAAACAATAAAAACATTGAATTAAATGTATTTTTCATTTTTTTAGACAGGGTGACCAATAAAGGACTCACTGAAAAGACTATATATATATATATATTTCAGATTAATATGAGGATACAAACAATTAGGTTATAATCTTCAGGTCTGTTAGGTAAAGTCCCTCTTGTAGTTGTGTCCTGCACCTAGCAGGTGTGCCTTATACACTTACATTGTGCCCATCAGTGGGAGCACAGCAATCTCCCAACCCACTCCCTCCTTTCTCTCTCCTTCCTCTTCCTTCCTCCCCCCAACTTGAATTAAATTGTTTCTCTCACATGGGCATGTATTAGTTCATCCACTGGCTTCATATTGGTATTGAGTACATTGGATGCTTGCTTTTCCATTTTTGTGATATTTTACTAAAGAGAATGTTCTTCATCTCTATCTAGGTTAATATGAAAGATGTAAAGTATCCATCTTTTTGTGGCAAAATAGTACTCCATGGTATATACATACCACAGTTTATTAATCCATTCATGGGTTGATGGGCACTTGGGTTGTTTCTACACCTTGGCAATTGTGAATTGAGCTATAATAAACATTCTAGTACAAATGTCTTTAGGATAAAATGATTTTTTTTCTCAGAAGATACCTAGTAATGGGAAGGTGAGATCAAATGAGAGATCTAATTTGAATTCTTTGAGAATCCTCCATACTTCTTTCCAAAGAGGCTGTATTAGTTTGCAATCCCACCAACACTATACAAGTGTTCCCTTCTCTCCACATCGATGCCAGCATCTGCAGCTTTGGGACTTTGTGATATTAGCTATTCTCACTGAGGTTAGGTGATATCTCAGAATTAAATGTATTAAAAGAAACATAGTACGTAATTTAAACATTTTTCTTTAGTTGTAGTAGATATCAACTTTGGTGAGGATACATATATATTACGTATCTTCATATGTACTATAGTGTATATATGTATATATTCTACATACACATAAACCATATATATGTGTGTTCACATATACAGAGGGTTCCAAAAGTGTATATATATTTTAAGAAAGAAAAAAGCTGTATTAAAATTATAACACATATAAACACATTGGCATATATAACAAATATATACCAATAATGTTTGTTATTTTGTATATTATATCTTATATTTCTAGTAATTGCAGAAGTCAGACATGACTTGAATATTACAACTTTAATACATTTTTTTTCTTTCTTAAAATATGTATTTATTTTTTGGCACACTCTGTATATGCCTATAGAACATATGGCAGGAGAATATTTTTGACGTACTAACCTGTGATCTTTTTCTTCTCTGCATTTCTCCTTTGCCTTTCTACCATTTTCAATCAGATAACCCTACTCATTGATATGTGCATCATTGTCTGAGAGGAGGAATGTGTCAGGATCAAAAACCAAAAATAATCTGTAAGTCTTTTTTACTTTATTCTCTCTAAGCCTAATTTCAGAGCAGGGTAGAGGATTTGGTGCATAGACAAGAAGTCTTGCCATGTGTTGTGGAAAGCACAGAATGTTCCCATCTCTAGGCAAAAGAAAGATTTACCCGAGGTGAACAAGAGAGGAAGATGGTGCTGGGAGTAGCCAGACCCCAGAGAAGGAGGCCAGGAGGGGCACTCAGGCAGGGGGGCAACCTTGAAAAGATTCTAGCACCCTAAATATAATTCAGAAAAGGTAGATAGCATCTGGACCAGAAGGAACTGTTGTGCTGGGATGGGGGCATTCTCCATGGCAACTTGTCTGGACAGATGGCCAAGGAAGGGATTTTCCTATAACTCTCCAGGTTGTGCCTGTGCATATGCCTCTGAAGCCATATACAATTCCAGCCATTGTGGTGGAGACAGAAGCTCATAAAGCCTGAGGCTCACAGGTTTTGATAGCTTAGTAGTCAAACCAGAAACCAAATCATCCAAGAAATTAAAGAAAGTTCTACTTTTTGCATATTTGGGAATATGAGCTGTGATTCATTCTCACTACATTTATGCATATGCATGAGTGTATATAGCTGTTTATACTTCACATCTGTATTTACACAAAGACACAACTCAGAATGTTCTGACAGAAATTACTTTTGTATTTTTCTCTCTTTCCTATAAAGAGAAATATTCAAGAATCCCCTTGAATCCCTGGTAGTAGCTGCACTTTGGGGAAAATACTTTAGTGTTATCATGGAAGCAAAAGGAAAATAGCACCGTTAGATGCCTCAGAAAGGTGGCAGCCCTGAGTGAAAAGAGCATAAAAAACCTCAGACATACTATGTCACCCACATAACAAATTACTAAACGCAATGCTATATTGATGCTAACGTGTTCCCATAGCAGATATGATTTTGAGAAAGGAGAACTGACATACAGTTGTATGGCACATTAAGAATCATAAACACAATGCTGTCAATATTTTGTTAACAATGACAAACTGTCATGATGACAACAGTGGCTAGTGATTTCCACAGCAGGGCATAGCTAGATAGATTGTTTTCAATAGCTCTTAAAAAGAAGTCTATCCAGAGTTCCTCCTGTGTTGCCTTGAGTGTATATCCTCAGAGATGTGGGCTTTTAATTCCCGAGAGAAAAATTATAAACATCGGGAAATAATTGAGGACATCTGAAAAAGAAAGCTGAAAGGTGGAATTGCATCTCACTCGCCATCGCGTTCCTTCCCTTTGCCCTTCCTTCTGCCTGCAGTGCAGCTGAGATGTCTATTCCCAGAGACGCCAACCTGTGATACAGTAGCAGCCTTGCAACCTTGGAGACCAAAGCTACTAGATAAAGAAAATGAAATAGGAAGACAGAGGAGGCTTGAGTTCTTGATAACTCTTAGGCCATTGTCCATGACTGCTCACCTCAGACTTCATGTTAGAAACAAAAATAATCTCCTCCTGTTGTAAGTCAGTGAGGTTGGGTTTTTGTTGTCTGCAACTGAATGCTTCTGTAGTCAAACTGACGTGCACTACTATGTTGGCCTACTTTCATAAGAAATGGGATACACATAGGGATGGTTTGTTGTTAATGATAGTGAAGGTAAATATATATTTTAGAAAGTTTTCTTAGTAATTTGGAAGATTTCTGGCCAAGCTCTGGTCAAATCAGATTGGACTGCCACTGCTTTTACTTGAAGTAGGGCTGTGTAAATGTTCACGCCAGGAGGGGAGGTACTGTTCTCACATCATTTTGCTGTTCTTGTGTGCTTGCAGTATTACTACTATCTTCAGTCCAGAGTTTTTGTGGTTTGTTTTTTTTTTGTATAAACCTTTAAAGTAACTATTTTATCTTATGAGAGTTTAATTAAAAGAATATAATGCATATGTCCACATAATGAGAGTCACATAATCACATAAAGTGCAAAAGGCACATCTAATTTGAAAGGGAGAAGCTTAGTTTCCACAACCTTCCTTCCTCAACAGACATGAAATTCTTCCACTTCCTCAGGGCCCAGCAGGCTATATATATTGTACAAAAGGAGCATTATTAGTCTAAATGCTGAATAGTAGTACAGCTCAGCTTAGTTATTTTAAAGATTAAAATAAACATAAAGTATGCCACATTAGATATTCTAAAGGGACATTCTAAAGGAATATTGCAACTGAATCATCTGTTATAAGACAGCTCGATTTTGGATAAATTGCCCCCTTCCAAATTATTCTTGCTTTATGGTTAGGAATGAAAGGAAGTCTGGGAAATTTTCAAAGAAGCAAGGTAAGTGAGTCTCATATTTTATAAATAAAAAAAAAAAATTAACTCAACATGAATCATGAACTTAAATGTAAAACATAAAACCATGAAATGTTTAGAAAAATTATAGGAGAAAAATCTTTAACATTTAGGATACCAAAATCATACTCCACAAGACAAAAAATGATAAACTGGACTTCATTAGGAGTAAAACCGTTTGCTCTGCAAAAGACCCTATTATGGGGAAGAAATATCAAACTACAGATTGGGAGGAAATTGCTCTCTACTTCACCAAGAAGAGTACAGTGGCCAGAAGAGAACATCTACTGCCACATGTAAACATCAGGCCTCTAAATAGGAAATGTCCAATTCCTAATCAAAAGTGTAGTTTATTATATCTCAAACAAGAAGCAGTACAGTTGATCAAGGTATATGCCTAAACTATCAACAGTTATGCCATCTTAAAGGTAGCTTGGTCATAACAGCAGCCAAGAAGCCTGGAGAGTGAGTGGTAATGAAATCATCGAAGGTGTTTTCCACAGTTTATTGAGAACTGAATATTTTTCCTTGCTAGAAGTGGCTCAATGCCTACAAGAAGTGGTAGTCAATTGATGCAAGGGCTGGTGAATATTGTAGATAATAGAGAATTTCCAAGTCTAATCCTTGTAGTTGAGTAGCATTGTTTGTGTGAAATGTGATCAAGCATTATTTTGCAATAGGATTGGCCTGTCTCTATTGACCAATCTCAGAGGATGCTTAATCTCAAGCATCCTCATCATGCCATCTAGCTGGTTGCAGTTGACATCCACTGCAATTGATTGACTAGGTTTCATGAAGCTGTAGTGGATAATACCAATGCTGGACCACCAGACACCATTAGATTTTTGATGAATATATGGGTTTGGGTTGTTTCGGCACTTCATTCTTAGCCATTGTGCTGAACCTTTGTGATTGTCAGAAAGAATCCATTTTTTATCACACATAAGATATGGAGTAGAAATGGCTCACTTTCATGTGACAGCAAAGAAAGACAAGCTTCAAGACGATGTCTCTTCTGACACCTGTTTAATTTACATAGAACCCATATATCCAGCTTCTTTACCTTGCTAATTTGTTTCAGATGGCCCAATATTGATGGAACAGTGATGTCAAACCTTGTTGCTAATTCCCATGTAGGTAGTGATGGATTTGATTTCACTACAGCTTTCAACTCATCATTTTTCACCTTGGTCTTAGGTCACCCACATGGCTTATTTGTAAGATTAAAATCACCAGAATAGAACTTCTCAAACCATCAAGGTACTATGTGTTCTTTAGCCACATCTTTCCCAAAAGCTTGATATTTTGAGCTTTGGTTCTATGATGGAACTCATATTCAAGAATAACACAAACTTTTGACACATCTAAGATTTCACAAAAAATTTGAAAGATAATCACAAGCCAAAATGTGTTTGAAAGAAAGAGGATGCGCCTTCACAATGAAAATCAAAACCCCAAGAAGTGTCAAGGTGAAATGCTGGAGATACCAGCTGTCAAATTTAGTACTTAAGGACATTGTACATTTTTTTTACTTAATGAACTAAATATCAAAGCTCCAGTAGTATGTTTTCAGAACTTTATATCAAATTTATTACATATTTTTATTGAATGTATCTTTGGAGCTTCTCCCTGTCTGCTGCAATGGTGTCCACTTTTGATATAGACTCCCTGTGATTCTTTAGCTTTGACTTCAGGCCAAACCTGGTGAGCAAACCAGTCTATGGGAAGAGAAGAGTTTTCCATAGTTGCTCAAGGAAGGACCTTCTTCTTTCCATCCATAGGTGTCAAGGAAGATATTTGTGCCTGGACTTGGACTGTCCACACTACTCCATCTTCAAGAGGTAAAGGGGAGCCGTGACATCCATTTTTTAAGCCTCACACCCTTTCCATTGCTATTTTTCTCAAATCTACTATAACTAACTCATTATAAACTTCATCTGTTGTTTCAGTTTCCATCAGGGGTCCAAGGCTCCTGGGTTACTCTATCTCCTGTACTTAAATGCCCACATAGCTCACCACATTTTTTATATCCCTAACTCTTATTCTTTCACAACAGATGAAACAATGACACTGTGTCCTATGGAAGTCATTCAGCAAATTCCTTTATATCCTATCCCTCTTCTCTGAACCTTTTTAACTTTCTTCTTCTAAATAAACCAAGATTTCTCCTGAGGAACCTATTTATCTTATACCCATCATAAGTGGTAGCTGTTTTCTCACCTTCAGCCCCTTAGCCCCTGAATCTGGAAATGGCCTGGGTGTCTTCCTTGCTATTCATTGTTCTCTCAAATCATTTTTTCTTCTTCCTCCTCCCTAAAATACTCCAGTTTTGAATATAACCTTTGGGCCCTGTAGCCCTATGATTATAGTGATTAGAGACCTTCAGGGCAATCTTTCTTATTTCTAAATAATTTTAGCTCTGAGTTTTCTGTCATTCTATGAAATATTACCCTTGTCTTAATACCCAGTTATTTCAATGTACATGTAGATAATCTGAACTTTATCTTGATCTTTTCTCCTCCAATAGTCTTGTCCTCTATCCTATCTTCTCTGCTCATTCCCAAGGACATACCTTTGTCATTATCATTACCAGGAACCCCAACTATAATATTTCTGGCTCTCTGACTTCAGGCATATGATAGAATTAAAATTCTCCCATTGAAGTTAGTCCTATCCACAAGACTTCTCTTGATCAGTGAAATGGGCCAAAAAAGAAAAAAAAAAAAAAAAAAAAAAAAAAAAGAAAAGCTTTCAGGTGCAGAGCCTTACATCTCTTTCTCTTGGCATGATGATCAGCAACATTTGAGGAGATGGCTGCACTGTGAAATTGGGACCATGAGTGTTAATTAGTGATGAATAGAGACCTGCTGGTGACCTAGCTGGACTTACAGTTTTTGTTATTTAAAGATACTGAGAATTTGGGTTTGTTTGTTGCTGTAGCATCTTGTTCTTGCTTCCCTTTCTCTCACTGTCCCTCCCATCTTTTCATGTTCCCTCCTGTAATATCTACATTCCAACAAACCTCTATAATGTCAGAAAACTGAAAATGACTTATGGGAATTCTTTTTACAATTTTTCTTGGTAAATCTGAAACTACTCTAAAATAAAAAGTTTATTAAAGTTAATTTAAGGAAATAATGTCAGCAAGAAGGTGAACTAGGAAGCTTCAGTTCCTCCATAGAAACATTAAAACAGCAACAACAAAATCCCAGAGACAGGCTAAAATAGTTTTATAGAATCTCTGAAAATCATTTAATGATCTACAGTAACCATGGGAATTTCTAATCTAGAAAAAAGTATTTAAGATGATACAAAATCTCATCACATTTTCACTTGACTTTGCCTTACTTTCTCCTCAGCATGATCAGGAAGAAACGCCCAGTTTGGGGTTTCCTCCGTTTAATGGAAGGAGCAGAATAAAAGTTATTTGCAAGGTTTTAACCTGTCTGTAAGCTTCCCAGCACTGATTTCTGTTTTGCCTGACTTGGAGTTCAGTTGAGGAAAGGTTGCATAGCCATGGAGGGCAGTGGTTGGTACTATGGCACAGAAAAGCTACCTAGGGACTGCAAACCTGCAGGTGTACACATAGAATAATACAAATGGAACATCTGGGATGCCAATAAGAAGTTGTCAGTGAGAGCCTTTAGGAAATCAAGACATTTAAAAGCAGTCATGTATGGGGGAGGGGGGTTTAAAAGCATGAAAAGGCCCATGTGGAATGCATACTCAAAAAAATCTTGAGAGAAGACCTTAGGCCTTCATCCTGAGCTCATCCCAGGGCTCAGAATATTCCCTGGTAATTAGCAAAAGTTTTCCTGCCAAGTTTGCAAAAATCAGGAGAGTGTCTATTTTCTTCAAATGCCCATTTTCCACAAAACATCACAAGACATTTGTATGCATTTGTAAAAATAGGAAACTATAGCCCATTCACTACCCAACAAAATAATCTCCAGAAATCATCTCTGAAAAAACATAGACACCAGATATAGCAGACAGAGACTTTAAAACAATAATCTCAAATATAAAAAGCTGAAAGAAATTAGAAAAACAATGTATGAACAAATGAGAATATCAATAAAGAGACAAAAATGATATACATAATTCTACATACATATACAGTTTATATGAATGAAACAAATTCTGGAGTTAAAAAATACAACAAAGGAATTGAAAAATTTATTAGAGTGGTTCAATAGCAGGCTTGAAGAGACAGCAAAAAGAATCACACAACTTGAATACAGGCCATTTGAAATGATTGAGTATGAAGATGAAAAAGAAAAAATGAAGAAAAAAGAACAGAGACTAAGAAATTTATTAAACACCATCAAGGAGGTCAACATACTCATTGAGGTCATCCCAGATGGAGAAGATGGAGAGAAAATGGCAGAGAGGTTATTTGAAGAAATAATAGCTGAAAACTTCCCACATTTTAGAAAAGACATGGATCTACAAATCCAAGAAGCTTGATGAAACCATAGTAGAATTAACCTAAAGAGACATATGCTAAGCTCATTATAATCAAGCTGTCAAATGAGAAACACAAGGAGAATCTTGAAAGCAGTAGAGAAAAATGACTCATGTAAAAAGGATACTCAATAAGGTTATTAGTGGATTTCTCAGCAGAAACTTTTTAGGCCAGAAGGCAATGAAATGATATATTTAAAGTTCTGAAATAAAAATATATTAACTGAGAATTCTATATCAGGCAAAATTGTTCTTCAAAATAAGGGAAAAATTAAGATACTTGCAGATAAACAAAAGTTACCACTAGACCTGACCCGCAAGAGTTCTTCAATGCAAACAAGAGTTCTTCAAATTGAAATGAATGGATATTGGACAGTAACTTAGAGCCATATAAAAATATAAAGTTCTCCAATAAAGGTGACTACACAGAAAAATATAAAAGCTTGTATTACTATAATTTTGATTTGTAACACTACTTTATATTTCTACAGGATGTAAAAGGCAAATATTTTAAAAATAATTATAAATCTATGTTAATAGGTACATAATATATAAAGATGTAATTTGTGACATCAATAACAAAGTTTTATAAAGTGTTATGAAGCAATAATGGAGTAGAGTTTTCATATGTGATTAAAGTTAAGTTAGTATCAATTTAACATAGATTGTTAGAACTTTACAATTTTATATGTGATTCCTATGGTAAGCATAAAAGGAGGATATTTATAGACTATACATAAGAGGAAATGAGAAAAAAATAATGCATACCACTATAAGATCAACCATACACAAAGGAAGGCAATAATTGAGAAAATAAAAGACAAAAAGCTATGCTACAAAGAGAAAACAAATAAAAAATGGTAAAAGTACTTCTCTAACAATAATTACTTTTAACGTAAATGGATTAAATTCATCCATCAAAATATATAAATTGACAAGATGTATTTTTTAAAAATTGTATTCAATTCTATGCTTCCATAGGAGACTCACTTTAGATCTAAGAACACACAAAGGGTGAAAGTGAAAAGGTAAAAAATATATATTCTATACAAATAGTAACCGAAAAAAAGAAGGGATGCTGTACTAATATCAGATAAAATAAATGTTAAGTAAAAAACTTTTATATGAGACAAAGAAGGACATTATATAATGATAAAATAGTCAATTGACCAGAAAGATATAACAATTATACATACACCAAATATTAGAACTCCAAAATATATGAAGCAATAACAATTATAAATGCATGTAAACTAAACAGTAGAACTACAAAATATGTGAAGCAAACATCAACAGAATTAAAGGGAGAAGAAGGTAGCACAATAATGTTAGGAGACTTCATTACCCTACTTTCTATAAAGAACAGAACAACCAGAACCAGACAGAAGACTAGCAAAGAAATAGAGAACTTGAATAACACTATAAACCGGTTTGGACCAAACAGACATATACAGAACACTCTACCCAATGAAAGCAGAACAGACATTTTCCTCAAGTGAACATGGAACCTTCTCCAGGATAGGCTACTACATGTTAAGATACAAAACAAATATTATTAAGTTTAATAAGATTGAAATAATAAAAAGGATCTTTATAAGAACAATGGAATGAAACTAAAAATTAATAGCAGAAGGAAAACTAGAAAACTCACAAATATGTGGAAATTAAATAACATACTTTAAACCAGCTGATTGGTTAAAGAAATCACAAGGAAAATTAGAAAACATCCTGAGACAAATTAAAATGAAAGTACAATACATCAAAACTTATGGAATCCAACAAAAGCTGTGAAAAGAAAACAATTTATAGTTTCTATAGTTTAAAAAAAAAGAAAGAAGAAATGAAACAAGCCACACTAACAGAATGAAGGGAAGAACAAACACATGACCATCTCAATTGATGTGACAAAAGCATTTGTCAACATTCAACACACTACCATGATAAAAACACTCAACAAACTAGGAGTAGAAAAAAATTACTTTAACATAGAGGCCACTTTTGAAACTAGGAGTAAAAAGAAGTCACTTCAACAGAAAGATCATATATGCAAAATCCACAGCTAACATCATACTCAATGTCAAAAAAAAAAAATATGAAAGTTTGCTGAAATAAATTAAAGACGATATAAACAGAAAGACATTCTATGTTTATGTATTAGAATGCTTAATGTTGTTAAGATGTCAGTACTACCCAAAATCATCTACAGATTAAAGGAATCTCTATAAAAATGTCAACTTTTTTTTTTTTTTGCAGAAATAGAAAACTATCCTAAAATTCATATGCAATCTTAAGGGACTCTAAATAACAAAAATAATCTTGATAAAGGATATAAAATCGGAGGTCTCATACTTCCTGATTTCAATACTTAGTATAAAACTACAATAAATCAAAGTAGTGTACTGGCATATATGTATATATACTGTATATATATATATATATATATATATATATATATATATATATACTGTATATATATATATATATATACATATACATATATATACACACTGTATATATATGTGTGTGTGTATGTGTGTGTGTATATATATTTGTGTGTATATGTATATATAGTGTGTATGTGTGTGTGTGTGTGTGTTGTGTATAGATAGATATTTATCTATGTGTTGTAGATAGATAGAGAAATAGATAGATAGATAGATAGATAGATAGATAGATAGATAGATAGATAGATAGATGAAATAGACTAGAGAGTCCAGAAATAAACCCTCACATATAAGGTCAAATGATTTTCAACAAGGGTGCCATATTAATTTAATGAGGAAAATACAGTCTTTTCTACAGTGATGCTGGGAAAACTGAACATCCCCATGTAAAAGAGTGAAGCTTGACCCTTACCTTACACCAGATACAAAAATTAACTGAAAGGGGATCTAAAGCCTAATAATAAGAGATAAAACTATAAAACTCTTAGAAGAAAACATAGGGGGAAAGTTTCAAGACACTAGCTTTCGCAATGATTTCTTGGATAGTATATCAAAATCACAGGCAGAAAAAGAAAAAAAATAGACAAATTGGAGTATAGTAGACCCTCCAAATCTGGAGTTTTCTCACCCATTGATTTAACCAACCATGGATCAAAAATATTAGAAAAAATAAATAATAACATTATGACAATATAAAAACAAAACCAGAGTATAACAACTATTTATGGAATTCTTACATTATATTAGGCAACATAAGTGATCTAGAGATGATTTAAAATATACTAGAGGATGTGTGTAGCTTATATGAATATACTATGTCATTTTATATCTGGGACCTGAGCGTCTGCAAATTTTGGTATCTGAGAGGGGTCAGGGAAGCAATTCCCTGCAGATACAAAGAAAAGACTGTACATCAAAATTTAAAATGTTAGACATCAAATGATACTATTAATCGAGTAAAAAGGCAACCTATAGAATGGGAGAAGTTTTTTGTGAATGACATATCTGATAAGAGATTCATATCCAGAATGTGAAAAGAACATTCTGTAATGTGAAATAGTTCAACAACAAAAACTAACAACCTGATTAAAAAATGGCCAAGAGTCTAAAAGATGCTTCACATCACTAATCATTAGAGAAATATAAATCAAAACCACCACGATGTACATTTCACACCCATTGGGGTGGCTATTATAAAATACAAACATACCAGAAAATATCAAGTGTTGGTGAAGATGTGAAACTGGCACCTTTGTGCACTATTGTTGGGAATGTAAAATGGTTCAGCTGCTATGGAAAATAAGGTGGCAATTCTTCAAACATCTTAAAATAGAATTACCATATGACTCAGCAATTCCACTTCTGGGTTTATACCCTAAAAATCTCAAGGAGGAACTCAAGTAAATATTTGTACACCCATGTTCAAAGGTGGAAGCAATCCAAGTATCCCTCAATGAATAACAATGTCATCTATTCATACAACAGAATATTAGCCATGAAAAGGAAGGAAATTCTGATATATGTTATGACATGGATTAACCTTGTGGAACACGGTGTTATGTGAAATAAGCCAGTCACAAGTGAACAAATATGGTATTAATCCACTTACTGAGCTCCCCAGAAGAGTCAAATTGAGAGACAGAAAGTAGAAAGGGAGTTAGTTACCAGGTACCGGGTGGAGGAAGGAAGTTGTTTAGTGTGCGCAGATTTTCAGTTTGGGAAGATGAAAAGTTCTGGAGATGGATAATGAGCACAGTAAAATAATAATCTCAATGTACTAATACCACTGAAATGTACATGTAAATATGGTTAGAATGTTAAATTTTGTGGTATGTATATTTTGCCATGCAATAAAAATTGAAATTAATATAAATAAAAATTCTGATATTTTCTTTCTTTCTCTTTCTTTCTTTCTTTCTTTCTTTCTTTCTTTCTTTCTTTTTGAGACAGAGTCTCCCTTTAATCACCCTCAGTAGAGTGCTATGGTGTCACATTTCATAGCAACCTCCAACTCCTGGGCTTAGGCAATTCTCTTGCCTCAGCCTCCCGAATAGCTGGGATTACAGGTACCCGCCACAATGCACAGCTATTTTTTTTTTTTTTTTTCACTTTTGCTGGGGCTGAATTTGAACCCACCACCCTTGATATATGGGGCTGGCACCCTACCCACTGAACTATAGGTGCTGCCCAAAATTCTGATATCTTCTTCCCAAATCTCAATGGATTGTCACATGTACCACCTGAGGACATGTCCTCTGCTTTAGACAACACTAAGCTAGAGGATCCCTGATACACCAAAGAGGATTAAGGTCTCCGATTCCTCCTGCCATCGTCATTCTGTGGTAAAGACACAGGACATCTCCTACAAAACAATTTGGATTAACTCCCAAGTGAGTGCAGTGTGTTGACCACAGAGAAGATTCCACCACCTCTGCCGTGTCATATTGCAGTCTCCCATTCTGTCTCTCCCATACACTTAACTTTTCCTCTCCCTGATGCACTTTGTTACTCACTTTGTTACTTGTGAGATTGGTTTCATGCAATACCTACCTGGGCAGTAAAAACCAAAACTGCTATTCAAGAACAGGTGAGAGGTGTGTCCTAAAATAATTGCTTTGGTACAGAGGCACTTAGTTTCATCTCAGTATGCCCTCATTTGTTTATTTAATAATGAGGGATACCATCTCTGTACTTACAAGTACCTCATTTTTAATTGATACATAATATTTTACATATTTATGGGATACATGTGACGTTTTGTTATTTGCACAGAATGTATAATGATCAAGTCAGGATATTTAGGGTATCCATCATCATGAGTATTTATCATTTCTATGTGTTGTGAATGTTTGAAGTTCTCTCTTCTAGCTAATATGAAATATATCAAGAGTGCCAAAATTATGTATACACATTTTAAGAAAGGGAAAAATACTATATTAACATTGTAGTACTTAAGTCATGTTTGACTTCTGCAATCACAAGAGATACAAAGTATATTATACAAAACAACAAATGTTATTGGTATGCATTGTTTCAATTTAATTGCTTTTTCCTTTCTTAAAATATGTATACTTTTTTAGCACTTCTGCATAATATGTTCTTGTTACCTATAGTCACTCTACTCTGCTATCAAACATTAGAACTCATACCTTCTATCTAACTGCAGGTTTGTACCCCTTGACTGATCTTCCTTCACCCCCCCTCCCACCCACACACCTTTTCTAGCCTCTGATATCTATCATTCTACTCTCTACCTCCAGGAGATTAACATTTTAAATTCCCACATATGATTGAGAACTTGAAAAATTTGTCTGTTTTGTTTGTTTCATTTAACATAAAGGCTTTCTGTTCCATCCATTTGCTTCAAATTACATGATTTCATTCTTTTTTATGGTCAAATAGTATTCCATTGTGTGTGTATACCACATTTTTAAAATCCATTCATCGATTAATAAACACTTAGTTTGATCCTGTGTCTTGGCTATTGAATAGTGCTGCAATACACGTAAGAGTGCAGGTATTTCTTTGAAATACTGATATTTTCTCCTTTGGACAAATACTCAATAGAGTGCTTACTGGATGGTAGGGTAGTTCTATTTGTAGTTTGTTGAGAAATCTCCATATTGTTTTCCACAGTGGCTGCCCTGATTTACATTCCCACCAAGAATGTACAAGAGTTCCCTTTTCTCTGCATTCTCACCACCATCTGTTAATTTTTTTGTCTTTTTGATAATAAACAATTTTTACTGGAATGAGATGATTCTTCATTGTGGTTTTGACTTGCATTTCCCTGATTATTACTGATGTGGAGAATTTTTTCATATATCTGTTGCATTTGTAGGTCTTCTTTTGGGAAACTTCTATTTATGTCCTTTGCCCACTTTCTAATGGAAATTTTTTGGTTTTTAATGTTGTTTCAGTTCCTTGTATATTTTGGATATTAGTCTCTTATCAGATGAATAGTTTGCAAATATTTTCTCCCATTCAACAGTTTGTCTCTTCACTCTGTTGATTGTTTCCTTTGCTGTGCCGAAGCTTTTTAGTTTAATATAGTCTCATTTTTCTATTTTTGTTTTTGTTGAATGTGCTTTTGAGATCTTAGCCATAAAATATTTGCCTAGACTAATATCCTGAAATGTTTTCTCTATGTTTTCTTCTAGTCATTTTATAGTTTCAGGTCTTATACTTAAGTTTCAAATCCATCTTGAGTTGATTTTTGTATATGGTAAGAGGTAGGGGTCTGGTTTCATTCTTTGGCGTATGGATATCCAATTTTCCTAGCATCATTTATGAGAAAGGGTGTTCTTTCCCCAATGTATGTTCTTGGCAGCTTTGTTTAAAATCAGCTGGCTGTAAATATGTGGATTTATTTTTGGATTATCTATTATGTTCCTTTGTTATAAGTACCTATCCTTATATCAATACCATGCTGTTTTCATTATTATAACTTTGTAATATACAGTAGAACCTCTGTAAGTTGACCACCCAAGGGACTGCAATAAGCTGGCCAAAATATAAGGTGGTCAACATAAAGAACTGACCAGGCCTACTGTGCTGATACGTACATGTGGTGCATGTCCAATCTATGAAAATTAGATTAACTTAAGATCAATAAGTTTGACATCAGTTGGTATGATCCTACAAGGTTTGTTCTTTTTGTTGAAGATGCTTTGGCTATTTGGGCTTTTATTCAGTTCCATACAAATTTGGGGGTTTTCTATTTCTATGAAAGATGATGTTGATACTTTTATAGAGATTGTGCTGAATTCGTAGATTGCTTTGAGCAATATGGTCATTTTAATGATATTGTTCTGATTCATCATTATGGGATATCTTTCCATTTGTTTGGGTCCCTTTCGATTTCTTTCATCAGTGTTTTATAGTTTTCCTCTTAGGGATCTGAAAGTACCTTGTTTTTATGGGCAAAAATGTTCTTCCTGTCCAATGAGTTCCAAGATACTTATTAGTATATTTTCAGATGAACTTGATCTCAATGTGTATACATAATACATGACAAGCATGTTGTAATCATCTCTTGCAGAAACAAAAATATCTAATTAGGTTGGCAGGTATCCAGAATTGGTGCCTCATCAATTGACCAGTGATAGTTAATGGATCTGATACATCTTGGGACACTTGATTGGCATATGTGGAATCATCATAGGCTTTGAGATGGTTATTTGCTTTGTTTTTAATGTTCTTTAATACCACATTTGTTTCAAATCCACTATCAGACTGATATGTTTATTCACCTTTTCTTCATGTGTTCCCAGAATGTTTCTGTTTAGCAGAGAAGCAGTATCAATAAAATCCACTGTTTTAGTAGTTTATCAAACAGCAAAAAAATAGCTGGCTTGTTGGCCAGAAATTTGTAGTTCTTTTCAAGAATAACTTGTAGTGATTGATTTCCCACTTTTAAAAATGTCTTTTGACTTTGAGTCATCCATGAACTTGTGAACCCACATTATATAAATCTTTCCTAAGCATTTCCATATACATTTTCTCACTTAATGCAACAATAAATACCATAGGGTTACTGTTAATTCTGTTTTACAGAAAAAAGCAACTGATATTCTATGTTTCTGGAAATAAAATGTTTTCTCTTTTTCCAACCCTTGAACTTGTGATTGAACTTTCAAAATATGTTTATAATAAATCATACTATTATTTCTTCACACTCACAGCACAGAGAAATGCTGATCACCAAAGTATGGGGGGTGGCTTCTCTGCCAAAGTTTCCAATTTTATGTGGTCACTGGGTTGGTGTCCTGCGATTCAGTTCAATACCAAGACTAACCACAGTTAGTGGAGACTCCACAGACTAAGGGCTTAGTTTTCCAAGGCTGCCCCTCACTTCAGATGCCAATCACAAGCCTTAGGTTGTCACCTTTACTTATGACTGAAGCTTATAAATCAGGGCTCCCCAACCATGATACAAAGAATAAAGGCAGATAAAAAATTGCACAGGGCACAATATGTGGGTGGGATGCAGAACCTCCATGCCCTGTCAAGGGGCATCACCCTCCCAGCACCTCCATGTGCTCACCAACCTGGAAGCTTTTCAAACCCCATAGTCCAGGGATTACTATGGAAGTTTCAGTATGTAGGCAAGATTGATTATTAATGTAATCTCCAGCTCTTCTCCCTTTCCCAGAGGAAGAAAGAAAGAAAAACAGGAGGATCGGGGTGGTGGGGGGTGGTGGGAGGGGTGGGTGATAAAATTTCCAAAATTGTAATCATAGCTTGATGTTTTCATTGACCAGCTTGTACCCACAAGCCTGCCAAAAGTCATCTCATTAGACCAAAGATACTCCTGTAATATAGGAAATTCTGAGGAATTAGCAGTTGTGTGTCAGGAACCAGGGGCAGAGACCAAATATATACATTTCTTGTTATGTTACAGGGAGACAATGGAGAATGTGTTCTTTTCATGGGGTAGGTAAACTTCCAGTGGGGCCAAATGATTTAGGGGTCTGATTGTTGCTCAAGGACTAAACAATTCAGCATATGTCAGGTCAGTTTTATAATTTGGGTCAGCTTAGTGGCTAAATTTCCTCAAAAGTTTTAGGTTTCCCCCTAGCTGGCTTCCGTGGGTTTCCTGGGCAAACAGCCACAACTGAATATCTGTTTATGCAAAGTTTTTAATCTGAAGACTGAATTAGCAGCCTCTGTCTACAGCCATCCCACCCTGAATGTGCTCCATCAACAGCCTCTGTGCTCTGCACATCTACCTCTCCTTCCACTGGATAGTGGCTCACTTGAGGTCGTCTGACAAAGAGGAGTAAAGTGGCAAGACAAAAACCTTAATTTGCCTTTGCTGCCGGGTAGTCTCCTGTTGTCCAGCAGAGATAACCTAAAGGAAGTTGCTTAAAAAAGACTTGTGCCCACAGGCTGCCACTTTGAAGTCACTGCTTATAATAACATTATTTTGGGCTACAGAAGCAGTTGACGTTTTCAGCTCAGAAAGTCTCAATGACTAACTCTCAGTGAATTTAGATTGCAGAACACAGGCATAAAAAGTTCCACTTTGCAAAGTCATCCCCTTCATCTCTGCCTGTATATAAACTAGCTATAATCAATGTTAATAGTCTCTTTTATAGGACTTGGTTGAAAATAGTCAGAAGTTGGCAACATGCTTATACACTGTCAGTCTTGTCTACTGATATGCCCTTGTATGGGACATA
The DNA here is from genome assembly GCA_963574355.1 of Loris lydekkerianus. Taxonomy (NCBI): domain Eukaryota; kingdom Metazoa; phylum Chordata; class Mammalia; order Primates; family Lorisidae; genus Loris; species Loris lydekkerianus. The sequence continues at coordinate 30,824 of CAUYPK010093896.1, forward strand.
ATATAACCTCATAGGCAGGGCTGGAACTAGGTAATGTGACAGAAGTACTCATTTCAGATGTTAAATTTAAAGGGACACACACACAAATCCTCACAAATCAAGATAAATATTCACAAAATATTTTAATCACAAATATTTGAATGTGATTAAAAAATAAAAACTAGCTCGGCGCCTGTACACAGTGGTTACAGTGCCAGCCACATACATTGAGGGTGGCGGGTTCGAACCCAGCCTGGGCCAGCTAAGCATTCACTGCACCAGCTTCAAGAGGGCTGGTACAGAACGGACCAACCACCACATTGGCCAAGGAATCACTACTGCTCCCAAGCACTTCCTATGCTGTGTCTTTAACCACAGTTTCAGTTAGTTAGCTCTGATTAACATTTATTAAGATCTATTAAGCCGGCTCAGCACTGGTCACACAGTGGTTATGGTGCCAGCTACATACACCAAGGGTGGTGGGTTCGAGCCTGGCCCAGACCAGCTAAACAACATTGACAACTGCAACAAAAAATAGCCAGGCATTATGGTGGGTGCCTGTAGTCCTAGCTACTTGGGAGGCTGAAGCAAGAGAATCTCTTATGCTCCAAAGTTGGAGGTTGCTGTAAGCTGTGATGCCGTGAAACTCTACCAAGGGCATCATAGTGAGACTCTGTCTCAAAAAAACAAACAAACAAAAAAAACTATTAAGCCTATAAGTTTAAAATACTAACTGATGGTTCTTTTTCTCAGTATATCTTCCCATCAATCAGCTAGCTATCCATTTTTACTTTGTTACTTTCAGAGAAAGTATAAAATAGTAGGATCCAAAAGCTTAGTTAAAATTCTTGCCTTTTGGATTTCAAAACCCTCAGACTCAAGATCCATTTGGAAGTCTACAACCCAGAAAGAGCTAGACACCTCCCCAGTAGTTCCCCCACATAGGCCTAGATACACATTACTGGACTGAGGGGAGAATGAAAGTCAGGGGAAGCAAGAGTTAGATGCCAAAATTGGTGGTTGGGGAGATGCAGATGGAATCACCTGGATAAGTTTAGGATCTAAGAATAGGCCATACTTGTGTCCTCAAAGACCGGGGAGAGCCCCAGAAGCCTGAAAAATGCCTGGCATGTGGATTTCTGAGAAGAAGAGAGTCTGCATGGCATGTACAGTGCATTTCTCATGGCTTTCCAGAGAAACAGAACCAATGGGATATATGTAAAGAGATTCTTTACACAGAATTGGCTGTCATGGTTATGGAGGCTGAGAAGTCCCACAATCCATTTGCAAGATGGAGGCTTAGGAGAGCCAGTGGTATAAATTCTAGTACAAGTCTGAAGGCCTGAGAAGCATGAGAGCTGATGGTATAAGGTTCAGTCAGAGAGAAGAAGAGTCATGTCTCAGCTCAAACAATCAGGCAAAGTGAGTAAATTTTCCCTTCCTCTGGCTTTTGGCTCTATTTGGGCCATCAGTGGACTGGAAACTAACTACCCACTGATTATTCAAATGCCAATTTTGTGCAGAAACGTCCTCACAGGCACACCCACAACAGTGCTTGACCTGAAATCTGGGCACTCTGTGGCCCAGCCATGTTGAGAAGTAACTTAATCATCACATCCGAGCCAAAGCCTCCATGCTTCCTACAGCCAGACATTCTATTCCAAGAGCAGCAAGGGGCCACTGAAGAGTTTGATCAGCAAGAGATAGGATGTGATGCACATTTAACAATAGTACTGATGGTAGAAGCATGAACATGTGTAAAAGCTTCTGGAAAAGTCTGTCCAGAGGAAGGGCTAAAATCAAGGAATAAAGGGGTAGCTGAAGCAGATGTGGCAGGCTGGTGAGGGGATAGTCTTGGGCAGAAATAGGAACACACTTTTGATTGTAAAGAAAGAGTAGAAGAAAGATTGGGCAACAAATCCTAAGTGGGGTATTGGGAGTTTAGAGAGTTCCCTGAGTAAAGAAGTGTAGAATGGAAGGCAGGAGGTGCCTTTGAGGAAGGTGGAAATGTTTAGACATAGCCAATGTGGAAAATGGGGGTGAGTGATGGCCAGTAGCACATAAGGGTTTTGCAGGCTTGGGGGAAGCTGAAGAAGGTGAGTAGGAGGTAGTGTGATTTGCCCCACTGGGATCCATGGCAGGGACAGGTGTAGAGGAGGCAGACACTGGGATTGAGCTTGAGTTGGCATTTGCGGCAAGTACAAGGGAAGGGCAAAGTAGAGCCCTAGCCTTTAAACTTGCCTGCACATTGGGATCACTTGCATAGCTTTAAAAGTATACTGATGCCTAGGGCAGTGCCTGTGGCTCAAAGGAGTAGGGCTTCAGCCCTATAGACCAGAAGTGGCGGGTTCAAACCCGGCCCAGCCAAAAACTGCAAAAAAAGGGAAAAAAAGAAGAAAGAAATATATATACACACACACAGAGACACACACATATATACTGATGCCTGGAATACAAAATAGACATTCTGGTTTAACTGATCTGGGGTCCAAGTTTAAAGAGAATTGGGGTAGAGGATACTGGCAAAATGGCTGGAATTGACAGACCTGATCCAGGTCAGGGAAACAGGGGTCCTTAAGGGTGAAAGTATAGAGAAAATAGAAGGGTCTCTCAATCATCTGGGAAAGAGATGCCTTGGGATGTCCTGGAAATGTAACTGTAGTAACATCTTTTCTCAGTTTCCAGAGTTAAATTCTCCCAGGTGCCTTCTGTGGGCCATCGGTTATCTGTGTAGACATGAAGAGACTTCTTTTTCTCAATCAAGCTTGGGTAAGGTTCAAACTCATGGCCCCTCACTTGCAAGGCCAGGACTCTAACCACTGAGCGATGATGCTCAGACAAGACTCTTTATTTGCACTCCACATAGTTCTTTCCTGGTAATTTACGTGGGTTTTGTGTGCTTTACTTTATAAGGCATTATTACACAAGCCAAATGAACTTAGATTTTAGACACAAAACATCTCCTTCCACCTTCTGAAGTCTAGAGTGTTATGAACTAAATATTTGTGTCCTCCAAAATTCATGTTGTGTTCTAATCCCAACATGTTGGTATTTGGAGGGGGAGCCTTTGGGAATTGATTATTGTCCTTAAAAAAGCAACCCCAGAGAGCCCTCTTGCCCTCTGTCCACCCTGTGAAGATACAACAGGAAATTGGCAGCCTCCAGCCTCACCAAGAGCCCAGCTATGCTGGCTCCCTCATCTTGGGACTTCCAGCCTCCATAATTGTAAGAAATAAATTTCTGTTGTTTTCTAAGCTATTCACCCTGTGGTGCTTTGTTGTTGGTGCTTAGCAGCCCAAACTAAGATAGGAAGACTCTTCTGGTGGCTTTGGGGGGGTGCATTATTATTATCAGCATTGTTGGTTGAAACAGCCTTTGGTAAGAGATGCTGATCCATTTGGGACAAATGCCCTGCTCTTAAACAAACTTCCATCCCTATCTTCCTGCTTCCAACCCCTTTGCAGTGGCCCTAGCAAGTAAGGGAGTCCTATGGAAAAGGTGCCAATGGATAAGCTGAAACATGTTTTTCATCATCCTCAGGGGATGATATAGATGGCACAGGCCTAGCAAAAGTAGGATTTAGATGTGGCCACACTGTCTTTTCTTATTCTATGCTCCATTGATTAGAAATCTAATTCCAAACTCCTCAGGGAAACTGCCCTAGTCCCTAGCTAACTCCAGATCTAGCAGTACCTGGGTGGTTTCAATCTGGTAGAGCAGTAGGTCTTCAGCTTGAGTGCTGTCTTAGTCTTTTCAGGCAGTTGTAACAAAAATATTGTAGACTGGGAAGCCCAAACAACAGACATTTATTTCTCATTGTTTTGGAAGCTGGAAATTTCAAGAGTCAGATTTGGTGTCTGGTGAGAACTATCCCACACCTCATGCCAGGTACCTTGAAGATAAGCACAAAACATAATATGTCCAGGCATGCCCACTTTCTTCCTAAGGGAAGGGAGAGTGTGCTTGAAAATTTAGTTTTATTCAGTATAGTGAGACCAATAGATTAGGAGACGACTGTCATTGAAAACATAGTTTGTCACTCACAGTTCCTGAGGAGGAGACACACCACACAGGGCCACACGAGGAAGCTCCAGGGTTGTTGGAAGGCAGAGGGGGACACTGTGGCATGAGCCATTATTGTGGAAAGAAACAGGTGAGGCAGGATAAGCACACACTACCCCTGGGTGCAGCTCACCTCCCTTCCCCTCTTTGCACCTTGATGGGCAGCCCCATGAGGATAGGTGTAAATCACCCAGTCCCCACCCTTTTGTAAGCAGTTGTCCCTTGGCTACTTCATGGGACAGTCATCTAAAAGGGATCCTCCCATGCAGGTTGGATTTTGCCCTCAGCACCAACGCCCCTGGATCCATGAGGGTGGACGCAAAGTGTGGGCCCAGCCCAAGAGTCTCAGTAGCCCAAATCTAGTGGTTGTGCCCTAATGAAATATCATTTGGGGGCTTATCACAACGTTAGAAACACAGAACTGCCAGATTGCTTGGCCTCATTTTGGGGTTGAAAAAATAGGGTTACCAAAGATACAAAGAATGTCCCCAAGCTGTAAGCCCTCCCAAGGTGAGAATGCCCTAACCCGAGCCCTTGCTCTGAGACCTAGCACTGTGGAAACTGCATTAGTTCCAGGACTACAAAGTTTCACCACTCAAGCTATAAGGGTGACCTCTCAGTGGGACATTTACTCTTTTAAGAAAACTTAGTTCCTCACACTTCAAAGGCTGTTTGGGAAAACTCAGGCAATAATGAAAGCAAGCATCAGCTTTAAACTTTAGCATGCTCCCAGCTTCTTCTCATTTGTCACATCAGCTAGGGCTTCTAAGAAAAAAAAATTTTTAAGGGGGGGGAGCAAACAACTTTGTTTTGGCCCTGTGATCTATAAATGCAAATAATGGAGTGGAGTCAATTTCTGATGCATGGAAGAGTTGAGTGATACAAGCACTGAATGGAAAATAGACTTCCCAGTAGCTTTCTATAGCCTGGACAAGTGTATAATTTATTCTCTGGTAGCTGGACTAGCAAACTCACAACAGGGGGTATCATGCCATAACGCTGTTTGTGTGAAGAATCTGAATTTCAAAGGACAGTCTTGCCCAAAGAGATACCATCCAGAGCAATGTGGGTTTAATTAAGGTTTAGAACCATGCTTTATTCACTGGGGGTTGATAGGAAGGCTCCAGGTAAGATTTTATTGGGTAATTGATTATTGACCAATGGCAGGGTAAGAGTGGCTGGTTTGCATATTTTATTATTCATGATCTTGGGACTAAAGGAATCAGAATGATGGCAGGCGCTATCTCTGTCAGCCTGCTGTTTCTGAGGGGAAAGGCGGTTTTGTAAGTGGATAAATAGTCATCATTCCATTGCCTTTTTTGCCTCGACCTAATATTCTATTAAAGCCAAGTGAGGGAAGTATTTCTCTAAAGAAAAGGGCACATTCAGGTGAGATTAGTTAACCCAAAGGCCAAACATCCACTGGGGCACCAAAATACAGGGCAGTGAGCAGACCCCATTCAAAGAGAAGCAGAGTGAAAGTCCTGGGAGGGTGGTACAGGCTCCTCAGCATGAGATGGGAACCCTTGGTTCACAATCCATCCAGGAAGGGACCTGAGGAATCCCAGCACATCACAGCCAGCCAGCATCAGCCTGAGTTGAGGCAGTACCAGGACTCCAGTGTTGTGGGTGCTGGGTGGCACTTACCTGCCCACCCAGGTGTACAGGATGCTGAGAAGAGCATTGCAGGCTGAGGATTTCTGGAGTTGATAGAGTCAAGAAAGGTATCATCAGAAGACAGGGGTAAGACAAAGATGCAGCTCAGTACGGCAGAGTGCAAAGCTTTTCTTCAGGGATCCCAGTCTCCCACTTTGCATTTCTTCTTCTTTACAATGACATGTTTTCCCAGCTGCCCCACTCCCACCCCACCCAAATAAAACAAAACAACTTCTGGTACCTAGTGCTTACTCCCCACTTCCTTCTAAAATTGCTCTCAGGAAAGTCTCCAATCCCAATAATTCAAACTTTGAGAAGATACTAGTTTAAATATTAGGTCTTGTTTTTAAACATATGGAAGTCCAGTTATCCCAGCCTTATTATTGAAAAGACTTCTTTCTCCATTGAATTTCCTTTGCTCCTTTGTCAAAGTTCAATATATTTGTGAAGGTCTATTTCTGGGCTCTCAGTTCTGTTCCACTGATCAATTTGTCTCTCTTTTACCAGTATTATGCTACCTTGATAATTGCAGCTTTTTAAATTTTTATTTTATTTTATTTTATTTGGATACAGAGTCTTGCTCTGTCACTGAGCTACAATACCAAGCTCACAGCACCTCAAGCTCCTGGGCTCAAGCAATCCTCCTGCCTCAGCCTCCCAAGTACCTGGGACTACAGGCATATACCACCACACTAAGCTAATTTTTTACTCTCTATCTCTCTCTTTCTTTTCTTTTCTTTTCTTTTTTTTTTTTTTTTTTAGTATAGACAGGGTCTCACTCTTGGATCAGGCTGGTCTTAAGCTCTTGATCTCAAGAGATTCCCCTCAACTCAGCCTCCCAGAGAGCCAGGATTACAAGTGTGAGCCACTGTGCCCAGCCAACTGTTGCTTTCTATAGTAAGTTTAAAGTTGAGGAGTATTAGTTCTCCGACTTTCTTCTTTAGCATTGTGTTGATGATGCTGGGTCTTTTGTCTTTTCATATAAACATTGCAATTTTTTTTCAATATCTAAGAAATAACTTGTGAATTTTGATTTGGATTGTGTGAGATCAAGTTGGAAAGATCTGGCATCTGAACAATATTGAGTCTTCCGATCCATGAGCATGGGAGATTCTCTTCATTTATGTAGATCTTTGATTTATTTCACCAGAGGCTAGTAGTTTTCCTCATAGAGATTCTGCAAATATTCTATTATATTTGTGCCTAAGGGATTTTTTGGTATTAATGCAAATGATATTATCTTTCAAATTCCAATTACTTATTGGTAGCAGGTAGAAAAGCAGCTGAGTTTTGTGTAATAACCTTATATCCTGTTACCTTGCTATAATCATTTATTATATATTAATAGTTTCAGAAGGTTTCTTTTTTTCGTTGTCAATTTTTTGAAATGTTCAACATTAACATTCAGGTCATTTGTGAACAAAGACAGTTTTATTTCTTCCTTCTCAATCTGTGTGCCTTTCCCCCTTTTCTTATGGCCTTAGCTAGGACTTCTAGTATAATGTTGCATAGGAATAGTAAGGAAAACATCCTTACCCTGTGTTCGATTTTTAGGGGGAAAGCATCCAGTTTCCCATCATTGAGTATGATGTTAGCTGTATGTTTTTGTAGATGTTCTTTATCAAATGATCAAGTCCTGGAGGCAGAGCATGATGGCGGACAGGATGGACGTGTAGCCCACCTCTCCCAACCCATCAGTTGTTTTTACGTTGCTGTTGTCATGGGTGTTGTCTGTATGTCTATGTGTTTCCGTCTGTTTCTGGTAGCCTTTGTATCTGTTTATGTGTTCATTTGCTCTCAATGAGCTTAGTGTTACAACCTGCAACTCTGAGCTCCCAGAACTCGCCTCCTCTCTCACTCTGTGGCCTGGAGGCCTGCCCCCCAGGAGTCCAAATTCTTGGGTGAACTCTTGAGAGGTGTAAACAGGACCTGGACTGCAGCTGTTCAGTGCTGATACTGCAGCACAGGAGTGAGGAGATGACAGTTGGGTAAGAGGGAACCACACTGGAGTGGTGGTGCCCTGAGGTGTAGAGCAACAGCCGTCTTCAACAATAACAAGGCCCACCCCCAGATATCCCATAGCCACTCCTCCTGTCTCCCTGGGCAACCAGATGAGGCCAAGCATCTTCTCAGATGGCAACTACCACAAAAAAGACCTGGGACTGAAATACAGCCCCCATGAGTAAAAAAGGGTTTGCCTGAGGTGGTACTGACCTGGGTGGAACATGGGGACTAGAAAACACACCCACAGAGACAGGAAACTCCCAGGGTGGGGCTGATCCAGAGGACCACTTTACTGAGCCTAAGACACACCTGGCCCTCAGGGGATCACCAGCCTATAGACAAATGAGGCCAAGAGGCTACAGCTGACAACTAATCATGCTGCAAATACAAATGCAGGAGTAAAGACAGGGCCCGAGACATAGGTTCTAGGAACTCAAATCAGCCTCTCCTCTGCAGAGGAATCTAGCAGGGTCAGAAATAAACTCCCACAGGGTTGTTCTGTTCACCCAGTAACATAAAGTAAGGGTGGGGCTGGAACTGAGTGAACACCTCCAGCCTCCATCAAGTGCCCGAGGTTGACAGGCCTCACCACCCCCTGCTGGATAAAGACAGAGAGCAGCTACCTGAGCAGCAGACACAGACTACCCTGTGATTTAGGCAGCTGCAAACCTCTGGAGTATCTGCTCACTGCAGATAACTGACTGGGTTACAGCCCTGTGGAGCTAGCAGTGACTGGGTGTGACAGAGCTGCAAGGCGGGGAAGGAGACATCACCCTTCTCAGACTTATCTGCTTGCTGAGTGGCTCCTCCTGACTCCATGCAGCACTGGAGTAAGCCGTATTAGAGCAGTCACCAGACCTCTGTGATCCTGTTCCCAGAGACATCTTAAACTCTCCCACCTGAGACAGCTGCTGACTGAGACAATTGATTTGGACCTTTTGAACTGAGCTAATCACCTGGGGACTATCCAGGTGGTGCTCTGGGTGTGTTGTTGTAGGAAGGTTTGATTTTCCTTTTCCATTTGTTGCCTGTGGTGGGTGGGGTGACTTAATTGCTGGTATTTCTCCACAGCTGAGACTTCAACCCAGAGTAACTGTTTCACTAGGGTCAAACAGAAATCAGCTAAAAACAAGACAGAACCACTTAGCCCCTCTACACCAAACAGGGCCCGAGTTTCTCAGGCCACAGCACTGTACGGGTCCTCAACAAAGCACGAGGGGAGAAAACAAAGAGAGTAAAACAATCAGCGGAAATCAGCGGAAAAACT
>CAUYPK010093897.1:0-92554 GCA_963574355.1 Loris lydekkerianus
CCCCAGACAATGCCTAAAGTTCTCCACACTCCTGCTCAAGCTCTCCCCAAGGCATTTCAACTGAGTGCCAAGTCCAAGAACACCAAAACAGTTCACAGGTAAGGCCCTTCCGGTTTGCAGTCTCACTGCTGCTTGTACTCATGGTTGCCGGTGTGATTAGGTCTATTGAACACTCGCAACCACTTGCCAGTTCTCCACTGTTTTTGTCTTCCTCTTGGGGTCCAGAAATCCCTTGCTGGCTCCCTGTATCCTCAAAGGGATGATTATAGGCAGATCCCACTGGTCAGAGATGCCTGGAGTCCTGTCTCCCCAGACTTGCTGTGCCCAGTTGCAGGGAAGCTGTTACTCAGCCGCCATCTTTAATTCTATCTCTAACATTCTTATGTATTGGTATAAGCACTGAGAAGAAAAATGTAGCAATACCTGCTCTAATCTAATTCAAAATCTGTGAAGATTGAGATTCTCTGCAATTGAAATGTCTGCAATTCCTCCTCCAGCTGATTACCCAGGAGGAACTTCGCACTTGTGTACCTGAGGGAGATGTGAACGTCAAGGTTACTGGGGCATTGATCAAGCACTAAACCACAGCCAGAACACTGAGGACCCATGCAGGGGGATGCCGTGTTCCTGTGAAGGAATCCTCCACAGCTGTTAAAAGAATGGACTTGACTACATAAGGCAAAAAAGGGTAGATCTTGAAAATGTAATGTTTGGAGGAAAAAGCAAGTCAAAGAATAATAGTTAACATGATCTAAGGACCAGTAAGGAACACCATTAGTGTGCATTAGAAATAATTGAGAAAACAAGTTAGAAAACACAGGGGATGTTGCTTCTGGATGCGGGTGCTGTGTGTAGGAGGTAAAAAGGCTGATATACTGCACATCAGATACAAGATAACACTGGCTGATGGGAGAGGATGAGGAGAAGGAAGATGGCGAGAAGAATCCTTCTGCAATGCCTGTAATGCTTTATTAAAAAAAAATTAGGCAAAAAAATTAAATGAAATTTACTCTTGTTACCTGGTATAGGAAATAATTCCTCAAATTGGGAATGTGATTCAGGCTTCCTGATTGGAAATATACTATACGTAGGGAAAGCTCCCTCCATGCGGCCAACTTTTCTAGGCTTACTAGTAAAGCTTGAGGTCTGTGGTTGGTGACGCCTTGTAGGACTTCACAGAGTTGATGACAGAATACATTTGCTTTAGGACATAAGGGATATAGCTGGGGGAGAGGTGAAAATGAGAGAGAATTGGAGTGGAAGGGAGTATTTACTGAATGCCTTGTCTAAAAAATTAATTTATAGGATTTAGGGAAAGAAGGCAATTATGTAATGAGAAAATGCATGCAAATACAACCAACATGCATTACACACACACGCACACGCACACATACACACATGATTTCAAACCCAGCAAATGACACCAAGAAAAAAAAATTGAAAAGAGCAGAAGCAACTTTTGCTTCTACCTTTTGATCCTGGCTAACTGAAGTATCCCTGAGGAGATCAACCCGAACCACACCAGGCTCCCCAGGTTACCAGGCTGGTATCCATGGAACATTTCCTGATTTCCCCCAGCCTCTGCTACAGAAGGCCCCAAACCATGCACGCAGTTGGGATTATGATCTAATCCGAGGCCTGAATCTTGGGCTTTCTGCAAGACAGTCCCCTGGGGAATGTGGTCTGTTCCATGGAATGAGTCTGTTCAGAGGTCCTCCTCAGAACTTCTAAAGCAGACTCTTAGGGGGAGGGCTGGGAACTCACTTGCCAGACCAGCTTCCTGTGGACTCCAGTACACACCAAAGCTGGAACCCTCTGCTGCACACAGCCATCGTGAGCCAATGCTGTCAGGTGGTACAGCTTCCAAGAGAGGACCTGTGATGTCTTGTTAAACTCACACCATAGGCAGGCTGCACTCACAGTCTCTGCAGTCTCGGGATGAATTAATAATGTGTGACATTTCCTTCATCACTTTCATCACAGAGGAGAACAGACCTGGAGCTGTAGATGTGTCCCCATGGATATCCTTGGATTCTTTCCTTAACCAAACAATACCAGACTGAGCAAGGTTCTGAGGACATAACAGGAACTCTCAGTCAAGGCCACTGAAAGGTAGAAAATGAAATTCTCACTGTGCATGAAGGCCGGTCAGAGGCCAGGCTGGACTGTGCCATCTGTGCAGGACCAGGAGGGCCTCACCTCCTGTGCCCCTTGCAGCCTCCTGGCATTCTCTGAAAGGTTTTCCCTGCACAGCAGTCCCTCTGTTCTGAGCCCTGGGACTCAAGAAGCTACAAAGCGATAAATCAATTATGAAATGGAAACCTCGATTACAGCCTGTCTGCTTAATTGTTTGACAAGTTAATTAATCTCCCAAGCAACTGGGCTCCGCTTCTCCCTGTAAATTGTGGGGAAATAGCTATAGCAGGTCCCTGAGGTCTTGGCAGTACAGTATCAATGAGGCTCCTGGAAAACTACGAATAATAAGCATTTAGTGGGGTCAGTGCCTCACCATAGGAATGAAGAGGTTTGCTCCAGCTCCTGCCTGGAAGCCGTTTTGTCACCAATTATTTTGGTACTAATTAATTGCGATCTGTATTTGTCTGTATATTTATTTGTTTGTTTTTATTTCCCTTCCAAGAGACATATTCCTTTCCTTTTAAATTAGATTCTGTGATGCAAACAGCCAACATTGCCAGACTGTAAAACACAATGGTGGTGCTAGTCCCTTCTCTCCCAGGACACTGGATCATTACAGCTGCCAAAGTAAGTTAGGCTGGACCATCCAGGCGATGGAGATGGATATGTGCTACGGGTCTATCCATCTGGCTGGATTAGGTGGCTACTATTGTCTCAGCCTTGTGATGATGTCACACTGGCCTGTCTTCTGTTGCCTTTAGAAATTCCAAATGAAGAGGAAAATTGAGAAAGTCAGGTGTGCCCTGTAGGACCCAAGACTTCCCTCCATCAGACTCACCCGGAGAGCTTCTCTGAAACAAAAATGACTAAATATTATAGATATATATGTATACACACATACACACATATGTGCGTGATCTATAAATCTATATGTATGTAGATATAGATACATATGAAGTAATACATCACAACTACTTAGAGTTCACCTTAGGAATACAAGGCTAGATCAATAAGCTCAGACCCATCAATGCAACCCACCATTTGAACAGTCTAAAATAATGTAAGCCACATGATCACATCATTTGATGCAGAAAAAGCAAAACGCTGATGATAAAATTTAATGTTCACTCATGAAAAAAATCTCTATTAGGAATAGAAGGAAAATTCCTCAATGAAAAGTATCTCCATAAAACCTAATAACTTTCTGCCCTTAATGGTAAAACATTGAATGCTTTCTTCTTAAGAAGTAGTAAGAGAAAAGAATTTCTCTCTTGCCTCTTACAAAAATTAAAATCCATATGTTCTCCATACTAAGTTCAAACTTGTGCTCATATAAAAGAAAAACTCAATTAAATTCAAGAAAGGGGGAGGGGAGGAGGAGGTTTAGTAAGTTCCCGCCTACCTGGTACAGTATACAGGTAAATGGCACACGTCCTGGGTGAAGGTCACAACTACAACTTGGACTTTACCTTACAAATGCAAACAATGTTACCTAATTGTATTTACCCCATATTAATCTGAAATAAATAAATAAAAATTTAAAAAGAAGAGAATTTCCAAATTCACTCCTTCAACATAGTACTGCAATTTATAGCCAATGCAATATAGAAAATAATAAAGTAAAATGCCTACAGGTTGGAAAGGAAGAAATAAAACTGTGCCTATTTGAACTTTATGTTATTGTCTATGTAGAAAATGCCAAGGGGTCTCAAAAAGATAATTCTTAGAACTAATAAGTAAGCTTACCAAGGTGACAGGATGTAGGGTCAACAAACAAAAATCAGTTATCATTCTATGAGCTAGGTGTGATGGCTCTTACCTGTAATCCTAGCACTCAGGGAGACCAAGGCGGGAGGTGGGAGTATCTCTTGGGCTCAGGAGTTGGAGACCAGCCTGAGCAAAAGTGAGACCCTGTCTCTACTAAAAATAGAAAAATTAGCTGGGCGTTGTGGTAGCTGCCTGTCGTCCCAACTACTTGGGAGGCTGAGGCTAGATGATCACCCAAACCTGTGTTTGAGAATATTATAAGGGTGTGATGATATCACAGCACTCCAATATTATGAGGGTATCATCACAGCTATGATGATATCACAACACTCTACCCAGGGTGACAGAGTAAGACTCTGTCTTAAAGAATTAAATAAACGAATTTAAAAAGTCATGGTTCTATATACTAGAAAATTGTTAAAATACATTTGGAAACTAAAGTAAACTCAACAGCAAGCAAGGAGGTAGTGGGGGCAGGAAAGGAGGGGTAAAGTCACACCTTACAGGTACAATGCACACTACCCAGGTGCTGGGTACTCCTAGAACTTTGACTCAACCTGTACAAAAGCAATTTATGTAACCAAAACATTTGTACCCTCATAATATTCTGAAATAATAATAAAAAGAAAACTTGGAAAAGTAACACAGTTACAAAAAGTAAACATAATCTTGTTTTGCAATACTTTAAAAAAAAGTCAAATAAAACATACACAAGCTCTATATCATGAAAACTACAAAACAATGACAAAAATTTTTACATAAACAGGGAGATGTTTATGTTTATGCAAAATGCTATGTTTATTTATTGGAAGACTCAAACTAGAGAAAATATTAATTCATTGCAAATAAATCTATAGGTTTAATGCAATCGCTGTTAAAATCATAGCAAGGTATTTTTGTAGTTATAGAAAAGATGATTTTAAAGTTTATGTGGAAGGCAGAGAAACTATTATAGTAAAACAATTTTGAAAAACAGTAATAAAGTTGGTGAAATCACATCATCCCATTTTAATACTCCCTGTAAAGCTAAAGTAATCTAGGGGGTGCCACACTGGTGAAAGGATAGTCACACAGTCAAACAGAACAGAGAATGCAGAGCTAGATACACACAAATGTCACTGATTTATTTTTGGAAAAGGTGCAAAAGGATGTCAATGGGGGAAATAATAGTTTGTTGTTCTTGTTCTGTGTTTTTCTTTTTTTAGCAAATGCAATTGTAACAATTAGGCATCAGATGGAAAAAGACTTCTTTTTAATGGACTTCAACTTCATGCTTTAAACAGACCAAATGACTACATGAAAAACATAAAAGTATAAAATTTTCAGAGGAAACATCAGAGAAAACCTTCATGACCTGAGGTTAGGTAAAAAGTTTCTAGATGTGACACCCAATGCATGATTCATAAAAGAAAAAGAAAAAGGAAAGTTAGTCTTCATCAACATTTTAAAAACCTTGCTCTGTGAAAGACACTATTAAGAGAATGAGAAGACAGCCACAGGCTGGGAGAAAATAGGTTCAAGTCACGTTTTAGACAGAGGGCCTGCCTCTAGAATACAGAAGGTAGTCTAAGTGAAAACTCTGAAAACTCGGTCTAAGTATATATTTTTTTAAATAGATAAGAGACATAAACAAGGACTTCACCAAAGATTATTTAAAGATGACACAAGAACATGAAAATATGTTCAACATCTTTAGCCACTAAGAAAATGCCAGTGAGGCTGGCATTCTTCCTCTCTTTCTTTCTATTTATTTATTTATTTATAGAGACAGAGTTCTTCCTCTCTTTCTTTGGAATTCCACGCCATTCTCTGTCTCCTCCCCCCCCCCCCGTCTCCCCATCTTCTCTTCTTTCACTCCCTGCCCTCTGCTCTCTTCTCTCCATCTTCCCCATCTCTTTCCCCCACTCTCTTCCCTTTCTCTACTATAAAATAAACTTATACTCAAAAAAAGAAAACGCCAATTGAAAACATGATCAAATTCCCCTGCACACCTATTAGAATTGCTAATACAGAAAAATAATACCAAATGTTGATGAGGACAGGGAGCAACTGAAACTCATACTTTGCTAGGGTGAATGGAAAATGGTCCAATCACTCTGAAAATCTGTTTATTGGTAAGTCTAACATGTACACTTACCATATGATCCTAGGGGAAAGAAAGCTTGTATTCAGACACACAAAATTTTGTCCAAGATGTCTACAGTGGCTTTATTTACAATCATCCAAAATTAGAAATAATCTGAATTTCCTTCAATGAATGAATGGTTAAACAAAATGTAATATACCCAAGCAATGGAATACTACTTCACGATAAAAAGGAAAACAATCATTGGTATGTGGATCGCCCTCAAGGACTAAGTGTAAAAAGACAGTCTTAAAAGGCTATGTGTGTAGATGTGGTGTTTAAAAAACAATTGTTTCCAGGGCTGAAGCTGGGGGAATGTGTGAGTACAAAGAGTTTTACCAAAATCTATGTATGTATTACAATTTTTAGAATATACACAAAAAGCCTGTTTCACTATATGGTAATTTACAATTACTTTTTTTTTTAAATAAATATATGTAGGAAATAGGAGGCGAAGTAAAAGATGAGTCAAAAAGAGGAAAGAGAACTACAAGTGCAATGTCTTGGGTTCCTTCTTGGCAACATTGGAAAACTGATGACTTTGACTCAGTTCTCAGTACCTGACCTGGCACCTGGATGTGGAATCACAGCTTCTGCTCAACTTCTCACTTTAGAGAGGCACTTTGATCAGGAACTTAAGATCAGCTATGCAAAGACTGGCTTTTGGGCTTCACATAGCTTCTGTTCTGGTGTAATTATTTGCCCCAGCCAAAACTTATGTTGAAATTTGATCCCCAGTGGGAAGGTATTGGGAGGCGGAGCCTTTAAGAGGTATTGAGTCATGAGGTCTCTGCTGTCATAAATGAGTAAATCCATTCATGGACTAACAGATTAATGGGTTGATGGGCTAATAAATAGATGGTTTATTGTGGAACTGGGGCTGGTGGCTTTATGAGAAGAGGAAAAATGACTTGAGCTAACACTTAGCATGCATTTCCCCAGGGCCATCAGCAGAGCGTCCTCACCACCAAGAAGTTTCTCAGCAGATATGCCCTCTCAACCTTGCACTTTCCACCCTCCAGGACTGTAAGAAATACAATTTCTCTTTTTCTTTGTTTTTTGTTTTTTGTTTTTTTTTAAATAAATTACCTTTGGTATTCTGTTAGAAACAACAGAAAATGAACTAAGATGGCTTCCAACCCTCACTGTCCATGAGTCCCCAAGGTTCACCTTACTTATTTTTCTGTCTATAAATACAATTCTGAATCAAGTTCTAGACCAGTGGCTATCAGCCCTAGTGGAAAAGTAGAATGGCAGTTGATTTTTAAAAATATCGATTTTCTCTGGGGCATTGTGTCTCGGACTAAGCCATTGGCATCCTTATGTGGTAAGCCTTCCCCATAAATGCTCACGTGAAAACCACTAGGAAACAATAAGGTGATCTAGGTTGCTTCTGCAAGGTTTAGTGGCCAATCAACTTCACTGCTCCTCTGAAGTGCTGCTGGAAGTGATGATTCCCTGGGCTGCAAGTCTAGTTCAGTTCTAGGCTTGCCTGCGGCAAGGGGGCCTGGATCTAGGGATTGCAGGAGGCATGGTTTCACAGTGCTCTATGGGGGTCTGCGGGGAGGCTCCTCTCTGATTTTACCTGTGAAGTACCTAGAAGTTCATGCAGTGGAAAGAGAAGACGTATTTCCAATAACTGAACATTTCTTTATGACCTGGTACTCTCCACCTGCTTTTACTCACTGCCTCCTTACGACATTCCTGTAAGAAAATGGCAAGCATCAATTCAAGCACTTGGCCCAGGGCCCGGCCTATACTTTGCGAGTGTAAGTGATGAGACTAGGATTTGAACAACTAATAGTCTTAATCACTTCTCAATTCTGAATCCAGCGAAAGTAGCTCAGCATTTAGAATTACATGAATTTGGGGTCGAGTTGTCTTTCTATTAATAGCCCTGACTAGGTATATGATCATGGGAAATTAAATTTAATCTCTCAGAGCTTCAGTTTCCTAATCCGAGAAAATGGGGATAATATCTGTCACGTAGAGAAAAAATAAATGAATGAGTAACATGATAGAAATGCTAATCAATAATTGCTTTTCATTCTTCCCTCATCTTCTAAGGTATGATGCTGGCTTCCCGAAGGTCGGAACAGTTCATCCTGATGTTTCAAAGTGGAGTGTGATGCTTTGCTACATTACTCTGTAATCCCCAGGGTTTTATTGTATTATGTTTTTTGCTAGGAGACCAGAATCTCTCTCTCTCCTTCTTTTCTTCTCCTCTGATGCTCATTCACAGCTTTTTCCAAAGACACATCTGTTCTTACCTTTAATTTTGTTTTAGACAGCATGCACTTCGCTCTGAGCTGTGCCCAGCATGCACACCAGCTCTCTGTCCCCCATGTCCATGCCACATTTGTATTCACATGCAAAGCTTTGCCTTCCCCAAGACCATTTTTCTACCTCCCACCCACCTCCCTTCCCCAATCAGAGAAGGGCCCCAGTTCCCATCTGCACACGGCTTTGTCAAATAGCCTCCTGGAAATCTGTCATCTTCAGTTAGTGGGGATAATGGGATTATTCTATCTGTGTAATAATAACATGTTCAATTTAAAGAAAAATAAAACTCTGAAACTACTTAAAAGCTGCTGTTTGGCACTGCTATATTATGTCAGTAATGAATAATCACTAAAGATATTATTCTGGATGCAGTTACCATGCAGTGATGTGAATGAAATGCATTAGATGGGAAATTGTATTTCAAGTAAATATATGCACTGGTAGAAATGTATTACCACCCATTAATATGTATTAATTCAGAACCAAATGCCAACTGGGGTTCGCCTACATGGGTTTGAATGGCTGGCAGCGATTTGGAAGTGGGAGGAAATAGGTTTGGATTTGGTCAAATAGACTGAGAAATGATGGTGGGGGCGGTGTTTTATGATTCAGAAATGAGCAGATGAGAGGACGATCCCATCAGCAAAGCAGGCGTGAGGAGGTCCCACCCACACCTCGGGACAGACTTCATCTTTGACTCAGGACTGATAGCTATTGATATTTCTGAAGCAGTCCTTCTTTTTCTATCTCCCACGATCTCCAACTTTAAGTATTCTTTTCAAAACAAAGGAAAAAAGAAGACTGTAAGGTTTTTGCTAAGGTAAATGCCTCTGCGTCTTATTTTACTTTGTTTTCTTCTGCTGCCTCTTCTTTATTTTTATTTTTATTTTTTTTTTTTTTTTGAGGCACACAACAGGGGCAACTGTCATGTTGTCATCATCACTATGAGCTTGCCCAAATCTGGAGTCTACAACGATTCCCTCACCTCAGCCTCCCAAGTAGCTGGGACTACACAGGTGCTTGCCACAACACCTGCCTGTTTTAGAGATGGGATCTCGCTCTGGCTCAGGCTGGTCTCTAACTCATGAGCTCGGGTGATTCACCTACCTTGGCCTCCCAGAATGCTAGGACATCCCATTCTTAAATGTCATATCCTGGGGTCCTTTCATTCTCCTCAATTGAAGGTGACTCACAGGACTCCAAATATATGGGCATTTTAAGGCTCAAAGGAACTTTCACAGGCATGCATTTCCCACCTATTTTGAGTGCTTTCATTTTAAAAGGTACAGTTTTAAACCCTCTTTCACTGAACGACACCATGCACAAAATACTATTTTGGAGCATACATAATCAATAAAGAACTAGTATCCAGAACAGATAAAGAATAGCCAATAAATCCACATAAAGCAAGATAGGAAACCAAGAGAAAACTGAAAAACCTAGGCAAAGACTCTCATAAAAAGATAAACTCCAAAGGCCAATTAAAAACATTAAGATTAGAAAATGACAAACAAAGCCACAAAAAAATAGCTTCATACATTCATCTGAAGACAAAGAAATACTTTTTAATCCATTAATATGAAGTCAGGTAAAAATGTGGAGCAAGAGAAATGCTCATGCACTTCTGCTGGGTGTATGAGTTTGTGAAATAGCTTTTGAAAAGTTTCCCATTACTTCCTAAAGTTGAGGTCATACATGCCCTATGATACAGCAATTCTACTCTTATTAGGCATATATGCTAGAAAAATGCATGTATGTTTGCCTCAAAGCAAAAGAAAATATCACTGCAACTTCACAATAATGAAGAAAATCAAGACTAGGAGAAAGAGGACCAGATAAGAGCCTCAGCCCCTTGGATTTTAGTGTTTGGGGTTGGCATTTGACATGGGGGGTTCATGCATCTTTGAATTTGGGGAGAGGCTCCAATATCATTCAGGGATGACCTCAGAATCCAAGAAGCGGGCCCCATGCACAGTCCACAATGGTCCAGTGTTGTGTGCCCACAATGGGTATCATGCAACATCCCCTGGTGAAGGAGAGTATGTCATAAAGGAAAGGTTACAGCATGGCCCCCTGGCATCAATTTGTGGCTAGTTCATTGTGTTTCTTGGGGTATGCAGACATAGGGGGAGCAGGTCAGTGACATTGGAAGCATGTGGCATTCACATGAAAATTCCTAGCATGCGAGTTAATTATGAATGACCTCTTTAACATTTGAAAGTTCAACATTTAGGCCTTTGCTACTCAAGCAAGGTGACGGGACCAGATGAAGTTTCTATTGAATATTATCCTCACACACAACCACTGGATAAGAGGTCAAAGGAATCTTTTCCTTTTATTAGTCTGAATTCCTTGGTACAACTTACATTTTCTTATTCTATCTGTCCTCAGTTATGCCTGAACCTCAAAGTACTTTACAGTTTTTATAAAAAGTGTATTGCTTTTGTTACTCTTAAAACCCAGCCACTCGTAGAATGAAATATATGCAGATGGTACAGCAGTCCTGTGTCGTTACTTCAAAGCAGATAGAATGAAGAAATGTCTTTGTTGGGCTGAAGCCAGAGCAAGGCTACTAAGAAGATAAGATCAGTGTGGTTCAAGATCCACAGTCTCTTTCAGAGGGAAAATAATCATTTGTTGTTTGGTTAACTAGAAATATTCTTGTGGCCTGGGAAACTCAGGGTGAAGAAAGGCAGCTGTGTTGTAGGGATGGGTGAGGAACACTAGTGGCTGTAGCTAAGCTAACCTGTGTCACAAATGAATATAAGGTGTTAGAACAGGTGGCTCTAATGCTGAGGCAGGTTAACCCCAAATGGAATAGTAGATCACAACAAGAGTAGCAGGTGACACGTAGCATTATGTATAATACCAAGTACGAATCTAAGCTGTTTACATGAAATAATTCATTTAAATCTCACAAAAAGCATTTGATGCAGATACTATCATTGTGTCTATTTTGTGAGAACACCAAGCTCAAGAGTGGGGAAGCAGTTTGCTCACTATGATGTAGCTAATACTGGTGGCACCACGCTTCAAACCGTGGTAATGTTTCTTCAGAGTCACCACCCTAAGTCAAGTTTGTCTGGCAATTATGGGTTCAGGAAATTAAGAGTCTGTGGGGGACATTATCACATCATGTCAGAGTGCTTGAAAATTTTCTCCCTAGTGTTCCAGTGCTGACTGTGTTACTTACAAGGTTGTGGCCTTGGATAATTTCTCTGAGCCCTAGTTTTCTCACGGCAAATCTGAGGCAGAAAAAAATGAGTAGATCTGGAAAGGCAGATGCCTCCTTTCAATGCAGAATTGTTGCCAAGAAGGGGCTGCCCAGGGGGGATGACATTTTCCAGCCTGCCTTGCATCTAGTTGGCATCACACGACTGACTCTGGCCAGGGGAATAAAAGCAGAAGTGATCTCTGTCACTTGCAGGCCAAAATGTATTAAGTATCCGTATGTCTTCCCCATATTCTCTTCTTCTTTGGACACTTTGGAGGCTATGTAGTTGCAAATATGATAGCATCCTTAGATTAAAGAGGGCTGAATCCTGAGTTACTATCTAGAAGACACTCAGGAGAACAACTCTGGTCCATGAGTATTCACTTTGCATGAGAAAGAAATTAATATTTATTATATTAAACCCCTGAAAGTTAAGATTTGTTTGGTATGACACTTAGGCCTACCAGGATATTTTGAAATTTAAAAGTCAAAATATATGAAGGTCTGATAATTAACTTCATGAACGCATCCTAGAAAAAGTGCTACAAGATTGGGTATGGTAGCTCATGCCTGTAATCCTAGCACTCTGGGAGGCTGAGGTGGGTAGATCCCTTGAACTCAAGGAATTCAAGACTAGCCTGAGCAAGAGCAAGACCTCGTCTCTACAAAAAAAAAAAAAAAAAAAAAAAAAAAAAAATTGGAAAAATCTAGCCAGGTGTTGTGGTGGTGCCTATAGTCTCAGTAACCCAGGTGGAGACAGAGTTTCACTTTGTCTCCAAAGAAAAAAAGAGAAAAGAAAAAAAAAAAAAAGAAACAGAAAAAATGCTGCATACCTCATTGCTGAATATCACTATGGTCATGTTCAAAGGATTGTCCTTGGGAAGCTATATACTAATGCCACCACCTAGTCCACTCTTCGAGGCAATTTTGGAGCTCTTTTTCTGGAATGATCATCAGAACACTCATTGTGCAATTAATTTCACAAACTTGCAACCATGAGCTTACATTGGCAAAGAACTTGGTAAGGTTTCATAACCTTGGTATATCAGTGCCTTTGCTCTGTGTTAGGGTCACCATGTGACCGTGTCTTGCTGAATGGAGTTCACTGTAGGGTGTTATTGTGTGCCATGCGACAACAGCTCTAATAGCTGTTCCAGAAAAAGAGTTCTAAAATTGCTTTGAAGGATGGACGAGGTGCTGGTATTGGTGTGCAGCTTCTCAAGGGGAGCACTTTGAAGGTGACCACAGTGATACTCAGCAGTGAAGTATGTAGCACTTGTTTCTAGGATTTGTTCACAGACTTAATTGTCAGATCATCTTGTATGGAAGACACCTATTCAGTGCCTGGCACTCAGCAGTTCTTCAGTCATTGTTAGTTCACTCTTCTTCCTACTGCTATTTCAATAGACAGTATAGTCTGGATTGTATTAGGTACATGAAGATTTACTATGTAAATAAAGTGGATAATGCTATGTATTTGAATAGAAGATGTGGAACAATTTCAGCATTTGATTTTTTTAGCATTTCTTTATGTGGTAAGTTTTGAAATCTTGTGGCTATCCTCTTCATTTGCCTCAAGTAATAGCCTTTACCATAGCCAGATCCTCGGAAACCATATCCCAGCCACTATATTTTCTTTTAAGAATAGACAAATAAACTATAGCTAGAATCTAATACCCATCACTTCTGTTTATATTCTAATGGACTGGAACTTGTCACCAAACCTTGATCTTTGGACACTGACCTACCCCACTATCCACTACTTCCATGTCTGAGCAGTTTCCCAGTGTTCCTTGAATGAATCTTCCCTCACCACCTTGGATACCAGGATAGTCTCGATATGACAGAAGCCAACATGCCCTTAAGATGCTGGGCATTAGGCAGTTGGCTATGTCCACAGGCCCTATTGCTCCTACTGAGTCCTGTTTCCAGGACCCTAGAATTAACTTCGTTGTTTCTGTGAGCCACTTCCAAAAGATTCCTATATGTCTTGTGGCTTAGATCTTAGGGATGAAGGTAACATGAAGAAGGCTGAAAATAGTCACCCTTTCTTAAAAGATAATCTCTACTCCCTGTTGCTTGCATTTTCACCACTAGAAAATTAGTTCTTCCATCCTCTAAAGCTCTGAATCTTTCATATCAGAAGTAGATTCAGCAGTTCATACTTTTAGATATAACAATGATCGTTCCTTGGAGGTGGGGCCTTCAAAAGAATCACTAACATAATGAGCTGCAGTAACAAGAATTCATCAAGAGTGACCTTACATAGACCATAACATCTGACTAGTCTTCTTGTGTACTACTGGTGAACTTTATGAAATGCCTCCACTGGTGCTACTCTGACACTATGATCACTACAAGTTAGAATCTCTTGGGTGCCCCTTCCAATATTTCACACCTTGTTTCTGCTTCTGACTAGAGTGGCCCCTTAGAGTATCTTCTGAAATTTAAGAATTAACTAGTCACATAAATGATATGCATTACTTATATACTGCAATATATCAAGTTACCACAAACTTAGCCATGTTAAAGAAAAAACACAAACACAGACACTCATTAAGTACCTCATAATTTCTGTGAGTCAGGAGGTTTGTCTCAGATTAGTTAAGTTCACTACTTTAGGTTTCTCATAAGGCTTCCATCAAGGTGTTTTCTAGGGCTGGGGTCTCCTCTGAAGGCTCAACTAGGGAAGGATCTGCTCTCAAGCCAGTGATAGCATCTTTGGCAAGATTTAATTTGCTGTGGACTATTGGGTTGAGGGCTTCAATTCCTAGCTGGCTGTTGGGTAGACATACCCACCTATTTCTTGCTATGGGGTTCTACCCAACATGGCAACTTGCCTTATTAGAGTCAATAAGGGAGAGAATGCAAATATTCCTAAGACCCATTTCCCATCTTGCTGTCTTAGTACTCCATTTCAAACATAATTCAGATCATATAATTTTCCTGCTTCCTGCTTAAAAGCCTCTAATGTCTTCCCATTGCATTTGGGGAGGGGGAAATTCCAAATTATTTACCAGGGAAACATGCCGTAGGCCTTGCCTAGCTCTCTGGTTTTAATCCTATTACTAGGCTTTGCTATACTGGCCTTTCTTCCCTTCCTCTACTGTACCAAGCATATTTCAGCCCCAGGGTTCTTGCATATGTGGTCCACTTTGTCTGGGATGTTCTGCTTCAGAGTTTTATGGTGGACACAAAGGTTTTTTATTTTGTATCCTTTGACTCAAATATTGCCTGCTTAGAGAGTCCTTCCTTTATTACTCAATCTAAATTAGTATCCTCAAATTCATCACTTTCTATCATGTAATCTGGTTTTATTTTCTCCTTAGCATTTATCAATTTAGAAATTATCTTGATAGAGTATTTTTTTTTATTATCTATCTCCTTTCACCAAGATGGAAAAGAGACTGGCTATGTAGTCTCTATCATGTAGATAGAGACTGGCCAACTTGCTCACTCTTTTTGTAGTTTACTATTTGTTGAATGGATATCTGTATATTTGGATATTTGTGGATGGATGGATGGATGGATGGATGGATGGATGGATGGATGTTTGTTCTTGATTCTATCTGGAAGGCCATGAGATAAAAGCCTTACAAACCCTTTAGAGACCATGTGGTAAAACAGAGGACATTTCTGAGTCATTGGGAGACCTACCAAACCTTGGAGAACAGCCTCTTTATATCTGCCTCCCCAAGGCCATTCTTAATACCAGGACCCTCATAAAAGGAATGTCATGCATGGCAAGATTTGAAGAGTCTTTTACCCTTAAATTTGCATGTTCCAGAGAATTCTGGGGGAAAAAGACAGCATGGGAAAAGAGCAACAGGTTGGCAGTAGAAATTAGAAGCTGAGACCAGCGCATGAGTCTCAAGAACCCCACTCCTGGGGACTAGATGATCCAGGAGGAGACACCATCTGCTCAACAAACTTGGCTGCGTGAGATCAGGAAGAAAACTACCAGAAGTGCAGAGCTGAACAGACCAGACAGAGGCTCAGGGGAGGTGGAAGGCCAGCAGGAAAGACTTGGCTGAGGCCAAGAGAGGTGCATTCAGAGTAAAGAGGAAGCCTTGGTATCATCATAACTCATTGTAGTTGTCAATTACCCTGGAGCTTCAGGTGACAGGAAAGAAGATGCTGATTGAGATGTCTTCTCTTTGCTATTTCTCTGTGCAAGAGAGAGAAAGCAGGTGGTCTGGTGTGATGTGAATGAAAGCGATTAAGTGAAGACCAAATTGAACCCTCTCGGGCCATCTACTAAAAGCAGTGTGATCATTTTAAGATGCAGGAAGCATCTTTAAATGAGGGGAATAATACTGAACAAAAAGTCAAGACCAGCACAACATTTGACCCTTTCCAATGACTAGCTGTGAGTATTTGGTGTACCACTGTTCTTCTCTGAGCCTTAGTTTCTCTATCTGTCAAATAAGGGAAGACGATGATAATAAGTCTCACACGTTAAACAGTCTCCAAGAATCATGCTGGTAATGCAGATGGGCAAAGTGGAACTGGGGCAGGGTGAGGAAGTGGAGCCCTAGGGAAAGTTTAACAGAAACTCCTTATAAAAATAAATAGATGAGTAAATAAAGGACAAATACTCTGAGTACCAAATAAATGTACTTGCCAGCTACTGGTTTGCAACTTCTGAGAGAGAGAGAGAGCCTCTGAGACCTCTTGCCAGTTCTCCTATAATTTTGTGGTTCTACTAGTTTTATTTGCTCCTAAAAGAAATGTGTGATACATCCCCTTGATTCTAAGAGGAGATGAGTCCATTTCAATCAAAGTAAAAATGTAAGAGTCACCATCTGCATGTCTGTGCATTTGAGAGGAGCCTTCGATTTTGTTCCCTGAGAGTTGTGCCTGAGTCCCGGGGGAAAGTGGAACCAGGCTTTTGGTGTGTCCCAATAACAGATGCCCTTCATGACTGTCCTTTATCTCCTGCCATTTGCCTACATCTACCCACTGTAGTTGCCCACCCAGCACGGCCCAGTCTTCCATGCCTCTATTCAGTTCTTCTGTTTATTCTATATGGGAGAAGCAAGGAAAGAACCAAAGCCAGCTCCAGCTGGTAGGGCTTCTATAAGCCTTAGGGAGAAGCAAGTCCTCTGGGCAGACACAATACCCCAGGGACATGGGCTCTCCTTGGCTGATACGTTGGTGCAGCACGAACACTGCACAGTCCAGCACAGTAGCCTGAAGGGAGAGACACCTGAGGGAGATGATGAAGGGCAGTGGGGGATGCAGGATAGGGCCTCATCCCTGATACCAGATTCCTGTAACTCTGGACAGGACTAGGGATGGAAAAAGTCAAAAAGACCGGGCAACAGGAAGCCACAGTGTCAGCTCTGCTTGCATGAGCACCCCATTCTCTGCATCGATGATTCAGTGAAGGTTCTTAACAGGTAATGAATGCTCTTTTTGGAAATATTTTCTGGAAAGCTGGAGGTGGGTCCTACATCTCCCTGGGACAACATCTGGCTCTGCTTCACAATCAACATGGCAGGTGATAGTAACCTTTCCCCGCTTGCTTGTGAGCTCAACTAAAAGACCCACAGTTCTCCCTAAAGAGCAGTGAATTTGCCCTTTGGCAGGTCTTGAATTCATGCGATCGGTCCTTCCTCCTCTCCCAGAATGACTCTGACTTCTGCCTGGAATTCCTAAGTGTGTATTTTGTAAAAGTGCCACTTCAACACCCCGTTCCTTAGAGCACTTCTTAAATGTGCTCTGCACCCTCCCTACCTGCAGAAGCCCAGAAATACTAAATCCTTTGCTCCAGAACGCTCAGCCGGCTCATGAATATCACAAAGACCCACACGAGCATCTCTTCAATTCAGCCCCCAGCAAGTTGATACTCGGTGCACGTTCACAAAGAAAAGGCCAGTAATTGGTTTTGCTGGGGGAACAACCTCAGAGATAAATGTCCTGTGTACAATCATTTACCTTCCCTGGGCGTGTGTGTTTCTGTCTTGGGTACAGGTTCCTCTCATTGCTCACTCCCTGCACCCAGAATGCCACAGCGGTGACGGAGGGGCTGTCAGAGCTGTCAGCAGGCAGTGTCTGGAAAAGGTGTATCATTTGGAGGAGAGAGGGTTGCTTTGCTGGCTCAAACAGACAGGCACATGGCTCCCAAATCAATTTGCTCTCCTTTACACAGCCTTCTTTATAGTTACTATGCCAGACTAAGAAAGTTTTAAAAAGAAAAGCTATTTGGCAATACCGTATGAATTTGCATCCGGCAGGAGGTACGTGTGAGGGGAAAGAGCCAGCCCTGGGAGAGCTGCACCCTCCCCCACAAGGAAATCAGGTCGCTTCTCTCCAGCAGAAGGACGCTGTGCTCTCGCCCTCCGCTCTCTGGTCCCTAGGCACCTACCTCCCTTATTTGTCCTCTCCCCACACTCTCCTCATGCACCCCTGCCACAGCTCCACCAATCTCTGCCACTCTGCAATGTGCCCTGCAACCTTAGCACCATGCAAGTGTTCTTTCCTCTGTCCACAGTGCCCTTCCTAGCTGGGCTGGCCTCCTGACCCCACTCATCTATTCTCTTGTGTAGTGGTGTCCCTGCTCTTTGACCTCTGTCAGCCTCTGTTTCTTCATTTCCCTAAGTACCCAGAGCCCCTGTGGACACTGATCACAGGACCTCCCACCCTGCAGGGCTGCATGTGCCAGGCACTTCCCATCTAGGGCCGGGGAGTTCCTCAGGATGAGGTGCTGATCTGTGTGCCTCTCCATACTTTTTAGATAGTCTGTGAACACGATGTCCACTTATCCCCAAATCCCACTAAGCCATGGTTCTGACTTCTTGAAATTGGGAGGGGGAAGGAGAGCTTCATGCTTATCACCTGAATAGACTTTTACTGACTGACCTTGTTCCCAAAAGGTAGGAGAGAGAGGGGGTTTTGTTTAGATTTGGATACTCCTGGGTTTTCATTCCAGCTCCATCCCTTCCTAGCTATGCGGCTTTAATTAAGGCACTCAGCTTTTCCAGACTTCAGTTTTCTGATCAGTGAAATGTTCATAATGACAGCTTGTATCATTGCCTGAATTAGAGATGGCACGTGAAGGGCTGTACAACATAGTAGGGGCAACAGATGCCAGATATTAGTATCATTTTGCTTCTAACATTTTGTATCCTTTCAAATCTGTTGTACAGATAAAATCCTGTTTAAACCAACTGTTATAAGAAAAATCTCTCTGTACAAAAAGTTCTGATCGCTAGCAGTGATTCATTAAGTCCAACCAATATATAGAACAATTTAGAACAAAAAAAATCCCCAAATACCATGGTATGGAGAGTCAAGTAAGTATATTTTAAAATTTATGGATTATTATTGAGACCCACCCCTTTGATAAATTATACAGATAAAATATTACCTAATTATTTTGGCTCCTTCCACAGATCACTCTGGGCTCCAAAGCCATGATCTGTATCATTTGAGGTGACTTGTTGACTGACACGTGTCACTTGCACATACTGACATTTAGACCATTGCCTCTTATGAATCTTATAAATTCAAGTAGGTTCCTCTATGGGTAATTTTGTTAAAGCTAATAGCTATCAAAATGGTGTTATAGTATCAATCACATTCTTTACTTTGAGATGTCTTCTCTTTGCTATTTCTCTGTGCAAGAGAGAGAAAGCAGGTGGTCTGGTGTGATGTGAATGAAAGCGATTAAGTGAAGACCAAATTGAACCCTCTCGGGCCATCTACTAAAAGCAGTGTGATCATTTTCTCAGGGTCTTTCTCAGGGTCTTTCTCAGCCTTTCTCATAACAACAAAGGGGCCTTCTGCGTTATTTCCCCTCTTCCTCCACTCTATTCTAGTTTTCAAGTCAAATTCCAGCCTTTCCTGAGACCCACCTTTCACCAAGCACCTTCTACGTTAAGATTTTCATGCAGACACGGGGTTCCCAGGAAGGGAATTTGCCTTCTCAACCCTATTTAAGGGGAGTGCCCTCACATTTTACCCATGTTGATTGATTCATTAATTTATTTATAATGCTTATAGGACACCCCCGAGGGATCTGTCTCAGGTTCTGGGTAAGAAATGAGGGCGAAATACAGAGAGTCCTCAGACCAGGCCCCTGACGACCAGAAGTCGGTGAATCTAGATGTGAAACACACATAACCAAACCACCAAAAGGTATGTGCAGTGCCATAGTAGTATTAAGTAGAAATGCTTCCCCTAAAATACATGAAGTCAAGTGTAGCCTGTCTGAAAGTCAGCCTGACAGAAGAGAAGAGCAGGACCTCAGTTTCAATTCCTGCCTGACACTGAACTGGCTGTGTGATTCGGGGAAGGTTGTCCTCCTCTCTGAGTCTCTGCCTCCTCCTCCATAAAACGAGGTTACTAATGCCTACTGGCATGGACGCCATGAAGTTGAAGGGCTGAGCTTTTAGAAAGTCTAATACATACTCATATGAACAGCATCTTTCCAAACCCAGCTCCCTGCTAAGAAGTGTGTAAGGGTGTGCATGTCCATGCACCTGCTTGCTGTGCACGTGATCACGCCTCATTTATTTGCTGCCTCTTCTCTTATTGACCCACCTCTAGTTATCTCACTCTGATTTCATAAAAGCAACACTAACAGAAGATCAGAGACGCCTGTGCCCACTGACACTTACCCAGAGGAGAAATATCTCCTTTGGCTATGTTAGAACTTGCAAAAGTGCCGTGTGTAGAACCAGCTGTGTAAATTCTGAAACATCCACTAAGGATTTCTTTTCCTACAGTTGCCGATTTTTTTCATCAAAACAGAGAAAAAATGAATGATCTGTCTCAACAAATAACCTTACCAACTTCTATCACCTGTTATTTCAAACACAGATGCATTTACTTATTAGTGTTTCCTCTAAGGCATCAGCCTCTGGGTTTTACTCTTATTCAACTGTTACTTATCATATAACCAGTGTGTACTGGGGTTAGTGCTGGTTCCCATCATGCAGCAGTCTCCTCTCCTGGGCAATATGGAAAAACAAGTTCTATGGAGTTGTGCACACATGGATGTGCCTGTGTGAGAGTGTGTGTGTGTTTGCAGGCAGACATCTACGTGGGTATGAGTGCATATGCCTGTATGCGTGTGTGCACAGGCATGCACGTATTAACATATACACAAATGTGCAGGTGAGCACAGGCACATACATATATTCTACAGGTGTTCATGTGTATTCACGTGTCTGTACATGTGTACATATGTATATGGATATATGAATAAATGTTTTAGTTTTTTCTCAATGGTTCAATCCTTTCCTTTTAATGAGAAATTTCTTTTGGTGTTCAGCATGGAAATTATCTTATTGGGAAGATGAATTTCACCAAGGGATGTTCTGCTATTTACTTGTAGGATATGATATAGTCTTCTCATTTTCTTTTCTTTACATAGAGAAAGTCAGGAAAGAAATCATAATTCCTGTTACTGTCTCAGAATCCCACACATGCCTACTCGCTCACCAATGAGAACCTCGCAGATCAGGCACTCAGCAAATATTTGCCAAATTGAAGGACATCAAGTCTCTGCCCTGTGTTCACCTGTAATACGTGTACTGTCCACCTTGCCAGGTGTAGTCTGGGCCGTGGCTTTGAATTCAGGAGTGCTGTGCACAAGCCTGCAACAGGTGCCTGAGACTTGGCAAATCCACAGCCCCTCTAACCCCAGGGCTGACCATCGGTTTATTCTAGAAATGACCCATCAAGCTGAGATGCACTGCCCTTGTCACCTTTGCACAAGCCTGGTGGCATTGCTCTGATGAGACACAGGCTACCATTCTCCCTGGATGACCTTCAACTGACAGGGGGGAGAAGTGAAAGGCTCCCCAACACAGAAATGACAAGTAGCATCACCTGGGGTGACCCTGATGCAGACTCAGGGAGAGGGAACTGAAGGGCCTCAGATACTGCTTCTGAGGGTGCTGCTCCTGGAGGAAATTAAAGGAAGAGTAGAGGAAATGAAGCTGGACACAGGGTTACCAGAAGGCCGAGTGAAGACACAGCAGCTATCCTTAGGGAATGCAGCTCTTATGCGAGGCAGTGCATCAGGAAGAGCTCCAGTGTGGCTTTTCCACTTGGGCAGGGGCCAGTGGGGTCATGGAGTCCAGATGTGTCACTGCTGTTCTCAGGGGCACAGCCTCAGACTCATGGTAGAGCCTCACGGAATCTAGTCTTCCCTGACTGTGGTGTGCAGAATTATTACACCGCTTCACAAAATTGCAAATTCTGTTTACCAAGACAGTATATGTTTAAAAAATAGCAACAATAAGTAACAATAAAAGCCTACCATGTAATAGAAGTATATACACTATTCTTTTGAGTCCATTCCATCTGGGTATCATCATAGGCATTAAATGGGCTTCCTGCTGCTCCACCCTCTGCAGGAGCCTCCCCTGCAGAAATGCAAGTGTGTTGGAATCTGCCTTGTCCCCCTGGGGTGCCGCTGTTCCCAAAGATATGGGCACCAAAAGGGCAGAGTTTCAGTTGTGCTGATGGCCATACTGTTACCTCCAGTGCCACTTTGTGCAAATGGCTTAAATTTTCTGAGCCTATATTTCATCATCCACACAGTGGGAATAAAACCGCATAGATCTGCAGTCAGGAAGAGTTAAGAAAAGTGAATACAAAGACAAACCCATCATTACACCCTGGGAAAGCCGGGGAAGGAGAAGAGAAAGATGAGCCCAGCACCTTGAACATAATAAGGCTGCACAGCATTGCCTACTCGGGTAATAATTGTAAATAATTATGCTACTGCTACTTATTATTATTACCATTAATACAGTGAGCCTCTTGTAAGCAGGCAGTGTCCTCTCTCCAGGGGAGCCTCTCCATCCTGGAGAATCCTCAGCACGTAGCCAGCTGCGTGATGCTCCTGCGTTTTCATCCTCCCAGCACATCTCAGAGGCATCCTCACGTCTGGAGGCTGCTCTCACCTCTCTCACTTAGGAAAACTGTGAACCCATGTGACTATGTTTATCACAGACACGACACAGTTGCAGTGATGGGTGACAGGTTTTAATTTCCTGCCGCCATCCTTTTGGAAATGCAAGCCCCTCCAGCTCCGTGAAAAGCAGACCACGTGCAGCTACTGCGGGTGGAAGCAGGGCCTGAGGATGGAGTGAGAGCCCGGCCCTGACCCTCCTCCTGGGGCACCGCGTGCCCAGCACTGGCCCCGGCACTGCTCGTGGGGCCCCGTGGCGCCCTTCAGACGTGCTGTCTGCCCTTGAACTATTTTCAGTTTCCATAAAATATTTAGGAGGAGACGATCTCAGACAGCATATCATCACGTGCTGTTTCCTGGAATTCAGAGAATTGTGCGGAGAATAGTAAGAAGGGGCAGCCTGGATGTGAGTTTGCAGGAAGCAGAGGAAAGAAAAGGCGGCAGGAGAAGCGGCCACACGCGTCTCTGTCCAGAGCAAAGCTCAGCACGGCAGTTGGGAGCCGGGAGCAGGTGCTTGTTTCCCAGAGAGAAAAATACTCAGCTTTGTGACTGGCAGTGTAGAGCACCAGAAGACAGAGTGAAATGATTAGATTTGTTCATTCCTACTAATTCTCAGACAATTTATTTTTACTCAATCTTCCTCTTGTCTCATTGCCACCTGAAACCAGGCCTTCCTTCTCTGGCTCCCATTTCCCCCACTTACCTAATGTTGCCCGTTTGATGTCAATAATGGTTTTGTTGATGCAAGTAGTGATGGACGAACTACTGTCACTCAGCCTCAGACGTGTCACCTGCTGCCTGCAGCCTGTACCCGGCTGATACGGCAGTGGCCCCTCTAGATGGGAGAGCAGCTCCTCCCTTCACTCACATCAGTGTCTAGAATGCTCCTGGCATTCCATCAATATTTCCGACAACTAATTACATTGTAAGTTTTGATGTTTTATTCCTGGGTAGCCAAATATTTTTCATGCTGAGTGGGAAAAACATACCCCAGAGCAGGCTAGAGAGTCAATTGGAGAAAAGGTAAAATGAAAAACAAAGGAAAAGCAACTCCTGTCTCTCCCCTCCTGGCTTTGTCTCTGCTGTGTTCTGTCATCCTCCACCTCGCTGTCACTCTCTCTGGTCCTGTCTTGGGTTCTCTATGTCTCTGGCTCCTTTTTCCTTGTGAGGAAACCCCTTAATGACGCCCACTGTCACCTGTGACATCACAGCCATGAGCCCCCCACCAGCAAATTACACCCAGGCCCCCTCACTACCACTGATATTAGAAGCGGCTCCAACAGCCTTCATGTAGATAATGACCAGGCAGGCTAGCTCAGGTCCCTTCGCCCTGCTGAGTTAACCCCATGTCTAGAGGACCCCGTGACAGCGGAGAAAGCAGTGCTGTAACCGGGAGTAGCGTGTGGGCTGCAGGGTCTTACGCCCCCTGCAGGAGGCTGCAGACCCTCTGACCTTTATGCAGCACATCCCCACGGATCAAACATCAGAATCAATCTAGACCTAGACCGGGAAAGCAGATCAGGAAATGTAGCAAACAGGGGGCTGTCTGCGTCTTGGCGAAGGCAGCGTTAGTCATTATTCATTAAAAGCCATCATCCTGGTCGTACAGAGTGTGAAACAGAGAAAATCCAGAGGTGAGCAAGACGTAGATCCTGCCCACAAGGAAGGTAGGTCCTGCAGGATGCGAGAGCCGTAGAACAGATGCAACCATAGCTGTAGGCAAATGGGGGTCTGCGTTCACACGTATTCCAGCGATTGGAAAAGTTGAGCCGCGATTTCAAGTTGTTTTGTCCACTTATTAGATATTGGGGTGGATACTAGTTCTGCCCTAGAAGAAATGTTTGCATTCCCCTAGTTCCTTCCTCTTACAACAGAAAACCGTAATGCAGCAAGCACGCACAGAAGGCTCCTGAGGTGCAGAGAAGAGGGCAGCCAGCCTGGTGACCTTGACTCGAGCAGCAGCCACACACTGATTTCCCAAAGGGTTATTTCATTGCCACTCCAGTGTCCCAGACTGAGCGCTGCAGACTCTTCAACCCAGAGCCACCCACAGCCACAGACAAAAAAAAAAAAAAAAAAGCCAAGAAAGTCCTGTTTCCCCCAGCCAAAGAGTCACAACTTAAAACCATCTTTTGGCAGTAACTGCCCTACTTGAATCAAATTCCAATAATGCCCCCCTGGCACTCCCTCAACAAAACCAGGAGCTTCCATGCCACTCCCTGCCCCTGCCTGGCCTATATTAGCAGGAAATTCCCCCGCCAGGATAAGGCCTGTGGAGCCTACTGGGAAGTTGAGTCTGGCCAGCAGCAACAAGAGTAAGATAGCAAATCAAGCCAGGGCTCCACTTCCCTCCCTACCCCGAGCATCGGCACAGCCCAGTGTGGCATCACCCGGCATCAGGTGGTGCAAGGCAGGGCTCGTCCACACTCTCCTTTCTCCCCTCTGTCCGCAAGACCCAGTGAAGACCTGAGCCTCCATCCTGCTGTCATCCATGAAAGGTAACAAGCCGGCTGGTCCGCACTCTGCCTCTCCCTCCTCTCTTGATGCTGTAGCAGAAACCTGTGCCTTCACACCCAACCTGCAGCAGCGAAGTGGAGAGGCGAGGGGCTGGGGGCTGGGGCCACACAGGCAACTGCACACGTTATAACTTGAGACCCTTCCAGAGAATATCAAGAAGGAGATGAATCTTGAATCCCCTTTGAAAGATCTAACCTAAAATCCACCAACTGCTGGTGTCTGCAGGGCTTTCAGATGGGATGACTACATAACAGGTGCCAGGCATGACCGGGTGCTTGAAACACAGAGTAAAAGATGGCGTGGATGCTGTTCAGGGTTTCACTGCCCTCAGGGTCAGATAGGTCACCCAGCACTGGGGCGCCAGGCAAAGAGGGCTACCATCCAGACTTGTCCAAGGAACAGCAAGCCCAAGAGAGGGCCCCGGACCCTGAAGTAGGGACTCTGAGGAGGGTTCGTATGGAAGATTTGAGAGAGAGGAAAAAATAAATAAATAAATAAATAAATAAATAAATAAAGGATAGTCGTTTATCAAATGACTGAATGACTTGAGCTGCCAGGTGAAAAAGGTGAGTAAGGTTTACAGCCAGGCTCCAAATAGGAGGTGTTCACTTTCTGTAAGCACACGTGCATTTACCCTACTAACTGCGCTGCCTGGGCACGACCTCTGCTGGACACATGCCAAGGTTGCCCCCACCATCTCACTTCTCCTCCAGGAGGATCTGACAAGGTGCTATCATGTCTCACTAGGAAACTGAAGACTTCACATGGCCTCTTTGGGAGGTAGGAAAGAAGGTACCCTATTCTTAACCATCCCGGGCTCCTGACATCTAGCCAGCCCCTGGGGGCCAGATAGCCTTCTATTGAAGACCGCCCACCCCTTCCTGATATCTCCATAACCCTTCAAAGCTGGAGACTTAAGGGACATTTCTGCAGGGCACAGAGAGAAAAAAAGCTAGAGACAAGGCCTCAATTCTGGAAGTCCTTTAATCTGTTCCACTGGCCAAGCACAGCCTACCTCCTGTCTGAGATCTCTCTTGCTCACACAAAAGTCTGCATGTTTTCCAAAGAGCTCTCTACTGCTTAATGAAACCCCAAGTCCATTATGTCCTGCCACTGAAAAGTGAATTCTGACAATGGCTGAAACACTTCCTGGAGAGATGACAGCGCATGTGTCCGAGTCTTTAAGAGACAATGTTGTGTGGTCATACAGAGCTTTGTGGATTGGCAGGTGGGTGGGAAAAGAGGCACCTGTCACTCTCACTCCCTCACCTGCTGCTGTGACCCACTTGGAAAAATGAAATGATGAGCAGAAGGGATCGTCCAAGTACAAAGAAGACCCAACACTCTCAGCCTTTCCTAAGGGTTCTCTGAAGGGTTATGATCAGAAATAGGATGAAGGTACCCTACCCTGTTTATTTCTGCCTGTATTTTTATATATTATATTATATTATATTATATTACCTATATACTCGAGTATAAGCCGAGTTTTTTCCACACAAAATTTGTGCCGAGTTCGGGTTTTTCGGCACAAATTTTGTGCCAAAAAAAATCGGCTTATACTCGAGTATATAGGTATATTATATTATATTATATTATACTATCAACATGTTCTTTTTAATCTATTTCTATCTCTGAAATCATTAAGAATAATGCTACTTTCTTCATATAGAATTAAATGAGCTCTGAAATGTTAAGGATAATGAAGGGACATAATAGTATCTCAAATAAGTGCTGCGTTGTTATTATTGGTATGGTCAATTTCATGCAGCGGGAATCTCTTATACTCATAAGGGACTTTCTGTGTTCACTGCTGGTGAGACAATTGTTTCTATCACCATTTAGAGGGCTCAGGGCTCAGGCTAGGCATGGCTGATCCAAAGCACACAGCAGAGTGGTAATTAAGGGCTTGGCTTTTGAGTCCAGACCCCGGGGATCTGCATCTTATTTTTACTACCCTTTAGTTATGCAACACCGGGGATGTTACTTCACCTCTCTGCCTCATCAGTTCTTCACAGATTGTCTTGTGGTTCCAGTAAGATAATTTTAAGAAGTACTTAAAACTGTGTCTGGCATGTAGCATGCCCTCAGTAAACACTAACTCTTAGGTTTCCTGAGACCTGCATTCCTCTTACTATTTAGCTCTAAAGACAGCATGCTTTAGAATATGTTCCAAATTTAAAATTTACTGAGAATTGGGTTATAAATCTATTCTCACTGAAGAGCTTCTGAGAGTAGGCACCCAGGGGGTAAGCTGGAGAGTAGAGATTCACGGGACAGTGACGGAAGCCCAGTGAAAGGGCTTAGGTTATATTTTTAAACAGGGAGAACAGATTCAATACCATGTAATTATTCTATAATCCTACACACTCCAAAAGTATGGCTGATTCCTTTTTAATATATGTTATCAAACAGACATTAAAGGAATAAGAAGAAATTTCAACTATCCAAGAGTTGCTAGAAACAAAATGTCTTGAAAGTCCTTGTGATATTTTATTGATAATTGGCTTATTCTGGGAAGAAACAAAATAAAGTGAGGATGGAGGAGGTGGAGGCTTTATGATTCTACTCTGACTAATAGGAAGACCTGCTTGGTGATGTAGAAGACATGAGATTCAGGGAGAAAGTATCCCCCAAATCTTTTTTTTTTTTTTTTTTGAATAATAGAATGGAAATATATTTTATTATACCACTTAATTTATATATTGGAGCCAATATTTTAATTTGAATTCTGATTCCACCTTCTAGCATTTACTAAAACTTCCTGAATTTCATTTTCCTTTTCTTAAAGAAGTTCTTATTTGTTGATAGAACTACTGTCAGAACTAAATGAAATGATGCATGTGACAACTACAGCACAGTGCCTGGCACACAGTGGCTACTTAACAGTGTATGTTCAATTCTGATTCTTGTTTTCGAAAGTCCACAGAGTTCAGAAAAATGATAGAAGTCTCCCATAGTCAGAGAATTCAAAACACCTCATGGCTGACATTCTATAGGGATTTCAGAGAAGCGACATTAGGATGGTACAATTCATTTTTCATATCCAAGTGTGAGTTATTATAAATTGGTTTCACAGTAGTGCTGAGTACATTGAATACTTTTTTTTCCATTCCTGGATTAGTATGATGTAAGCACTCCAATTTGTACAAATAATCAACACACTGAAATGGGCATAAGTGTATTTATGATCTATGCACTAAAGACTTAATAAAAAAAAAAATAAAAAAAGTTCGTTAGTGAAAAAAAAAGGATGGTACAATTACGAACGATTGTAATGAATAGGAAATGCTGCTGAAATGAGAAGTTTCACAGAGTCACCCTGACAAGCTCAGACTGCAAAAGGCCAAGGATGAACACATGGGCAGGAGGATACGCGAGCAGGGAGAACCGTGCATGAAAGAGTGCACAGCCGCCTCTGTGTGGGGCTGGACCACAGCAAACAGAGCCTCAGGTATGCCACAAAAAGCCAACAGAGACACGGAAGCTTTCTTTGACGCAGTCAGAACACAGAAGCCAAAAGCGTCCACTTGGGTGGAAATGGTGTGTTACTCAGTGAGGAGGACGCTGGTGGAACTCTGTATATACCTCCTCTTCGCACCTCTTCCCCAGGGAGACACAGTGAGCTGCAGACTAGAAAGGCCAAAGAAAACATTGCAAACATTGCAAATGAAAGATCCCAGCACCAGATAAGGCAAGAGATGAAAGATAACCCACAAGATGAAAGATAACCTGCAGCCCAAACTCAGCAGGTTCCCAGTAGCCAGTGGGTCAGAGCAGAGAGCCCTTGCAGACCCATGTAAGGACGGTTACTTTTCTTCTAGCAATACAGGCACTATTTTGAGCACAGAAATAATAGGATGTGATGTGGGTGTTAAGGGGCTTGCTTGCATGGCTCCTGCATTGGAAAGAGATGGAAGCAGGGCAAATGTAGAAGCCAGGAGATCAGTTACGATCATATCATAATGCTCCAAGTTAGAAATGACGGTAGATTGGAGCAGGAGGTTAACCACAGAGACGGAGCAAAGGCTTCTGGACAGATTTTTAATGTTTTGTTATAAATGTTCCCAATGTATTCAATACTAATATGAAACCAATATAAGAACTACACTCCCACAGGAAAGAAAAAAACACAAGTATAGTCTAGCAAGGGAGAAGGGAGAGGAGAGAGAGGGAAGAGGGAGGAGAGGGGAGGGAAGGAGGGGGGCGATTGGCGGGTTTTCACCTACTGCACACTGTGAGGGTGTCCAGCTCGCCCCCTGGGTGAAGGGCTCAACTACAACTTGAACTTTACCTTAAAAATGAACACCATGTACCCTACACATTTGTACCCTCATATTAATCTGAAAATTAAAAAAAACTCCAAACATATAAAATGACAAAAACAGAGTGAGGATCCATGTAAACACTTCAGTTTGTGTCATATTTTGCTTTTTCTAGACTCATTGTCTCCTATTCCCATCAGATTAGTGAGAAGCAAAAACTGAATCATAAATAATTCAGTCTGTATCTCTAAAAGTTGGAGTCTTGTTAAAATGTTAAAGACAGCCACATTGCCATGCTCACATCTGAAAAACTTCACATTAATTCTTTAACAGCATCAAATATCTAATCAGCCTTCAAATTTACTCCATTGTCCCATAATTTATGGTTTTACAGTTTTTTGAATCACTATTCAAACAAGGTTCATGCATTACATTTCTTGAATGGTCTCCTAAGGTTTCATGACCTTGATATTTCTCTTTCCCTTTTTAAATTTTCTTTAAACTTATTTTTGAAGAAGCCAGTTTGTTAGAACCGTACATTTTCCCACATTCTAGATTTTGCTGAATGCATCCTGTGGGCCATTTAACATATTTCTTTGTCCCCTAAATGCTCATAAACTGGCAATTAGATTTGGAACCTTGATCAGGTTTCATTTTTTTTAATTTTGGGCAAGAATACTTTATGCATAGTGATATGTACTTTCACCGGGAGATATTTAATGTCTGATTTTGCCTCTTTTTCACTGTGTTAATATTGAGCAATGGATACAGATATTGTCACTCTGGCACATCCTTAATTCCCACCGCAGCTTTTCTCTTGATGTTTTTAGCAGACATCCAGAAGCATTGCCTCAAAACATTATTTTACTCAGGGTTGTAAACTAGTGGTATTACAATACTCTCATTGCAATTTTGCTCGTTTGCCATAAAATTCTAAGGGAGAAAATTTTCCTTATCAAATATTTGATTACCTTGAGGTATAATTTCAACAGGAAAAGCAGGCAGATGCTTTTTTTTTTTTTTAACCAATTTTCAGAATAATGAGTTGTCTTTCTAGTTGTCATCCTCCAAAGGTAAGCCATGTGACGTCTGTTTTTGTATCATTATGAAGTCACGGATTTAAAATGTTGGATGTGGGCAGCGCCTATGGCTCAGTGAGTAGGCGGCTGGCCCCATATACTGAGGGTGACGGGTTCAAACTTGGCCTTAGCCAAACTGCAACAACAACAACAAAAAAAATAGCTGGGCGTTGTGGTGGGCAGCTGTAGTTCTAGCTACTCGGGAGGCTGAGACAAGAGAATCTCCTAAGCCCAAGAGCTGGAGATTACTGTGAGCTGTGACGCCATGGCACTTACCCATGGTGACAAAGTAAGACTCTGTCTCTAAAACATATAAATAAATAAAATAAAATAAAAAATGTTGGATATATTTTTATACATCATTAAAATTATTTTTTAATTAGATTTTTTGGAATAACTGTAAAGTTACCTGAGTTATAAGAAATAATAGAGAGAAACCCTGCACCACTCACCCAGTTATCCTCAATTTTAACATCTGGCTGAAGCTTAAGTGTAGTAAAAGGGCTCAACCAGGATACTGTTGCCAGTACGGTTAAGACGTGGAGCATCTCCATCACCACAAGGGTCTCTCCTGCGTCCCATGTATAGCCATGCCCATCGAGCTCCTGTCTCCAGCCCTCTAGCAACCACAAATCCATCTTCCTTTCTGTGATTTATCATCTCAAGAATGTTAGGTAAATGGAGTGATCTGATAGGTAACCTTTGGGGACTGGCTTTTCTTATTTAGCATAATCCCCTGGAAATTCAGCCAAAATAGACAAGTCATTATGTATACCAATCATTCATTCCTTTTCAATGCTAAGTAATATTTCATTTTGTGTGTGTACCATGATTTCTTTAAGGATTTACCTTTTGAAAGACATCTATGTTTTTCCAGTGCAGGGATTTTTTTTTTTTTGACACAGAACCTCACTCTGTTGCCCTGAGAAGAGTGCTGTGACATCACAGCTCACAGCAACTTCAAACACTTGAGCTCAAGTAATCCTCTTGCCTCAGCCTCTGAAGTAGCTGAGACTACAGGTGTGAGCCACTATGCCCACTAGTTTTTCTATTATTAGTAGAGACCTGTCTTACTCTTGCTCAGGTTGGTCTCAACTCCTGAGTTCAAACAATCCACCTGCCTCCACCTCCCAGAGTGCTGGGATTACAGGCATGAGCCACCATGCCCAGCCCATTGTGGGGATATTATGAATAAAACTTCTATAAACATTCATGTCTAGATTTTTGTGTAACATAAATTCTCATTTCTCTGGAATTAATAATGCCCAGGGTTATGATTGATGGTTCATATAGTAGTTGCATGTTAATATTTTTTAAAAATGGCCAAACTGTTCTTAGACGGACTCATTTTGTATTCTCACCAACAATGTATGTTTGAGTGGTCAAGTTTCTTCACATCGTCACCAGGATTTTTATTTTTGTTTTTCTTTTTTCTTTCTTTTCTGTCTATGGGTGTCTAAATTGACCAGTACCATTTGTTGAAAAAAGCATCCTATGACCGTTAGAACTACTTGTACAGCATTATTTAAAACCAGCTAGTCAATTTTTGTGTGTTGTATTCCTAAGTCTTTGATTTTGCTTCATAACCCTGTTTGTCCAATATCACATAAAATTTTAGCTACATGACAAGTCTTGGTATTAGGTAGGCGACACTTTATTCCTTTTTTGTAAAATTATTTCAGCATTCCAGTCCTTTGTCTTTTCACATAAGTATTGGAAAAATCTTAACTCTAGCTACAAAAAAATCTTCCTGGAATTTTAATTGCAATTGCATTGCATTTGTATGCCATCTTAGGAAGAACTGACATCTTTGGGCTCCTCGTTAGACCTTTGCTGGTATAGGTGAGGGTAGAAATACACCTTTCTTGGTGGTGTTTGGATAAAACATAGTGGTTATGTCTAGAAGATTTTTTTTTCCCTAGTGCTCCTTTCTGGTCCAGAGAAGGATTTTCAGGGGATTTTTTTGCTTGCACCCATTAGCATGTTCAAGTTCCTGTCTTCTCAGGCTCCAAATCCAGGATATATGGGGTGAAAAGAAAACCCATGGAACTCACAACAGTGTTTTTCCTTTGGTCTTGAGATCATCAGTCAGTCTACCTTCTTCTTTTCACTTTCTAGAATTTTATGTTTGTTTTATATACAATTTCATAGTTTTCGGTTATACTTAGTGGGGGGAATAGAGAAATGTGCTTCTACTACATTTTCCTGAAAGCAGAAGTCTGATTATTCTTTCTGATACTGAAAGTGTCCAGTATTTGGTGTAAGGCTCATGCTGTAGGCTCATCCTCTTACTCTCTGTGTGAAAGTGTATGTATTTCAAAACAATGCCAGTATTATTACTAGCAGTATGATCATGAAAAGTAGTTTAAAGTGAGGGTATTTTTTTATATATTTTATTTTGTGCTGTGGGTGTAAAACACAGATTTTCTGTGTTCTATATTTCTTTGAAATAATACCCTTCTATGTACTAGGTCAAAAATACTCTAAATGTGATATACTTTATAGTATGGTATTTTATTTTGCTTTTGAAATGTAAGGATTGCTTTGATTTATATTTTATTTTGTTTTATTTTACAATTGTGTAGAATATTATTTAGTTCAGATGCCAAATATATAAAATAAGGCACACACAGGGAGTTCTCCTTGCTATGAAGACATTTCTAAATCTATTTTCTGCAATCTGTTGCGATTTGTTCCACTGATTCAAGGAGGTGGTTTCACTGCATGTGAAAATATCGCTATATATTAATGCAATCAGGTTTATGTCTGGATTTTATGTTCTGTTTTATTCATCTTTTGTGCCATGCATGCACCAATCCCCATCGTTGACTCATAAAGTTTCATACCATGTTCTAATACCTTTTTGAGTTAGCACCCTCCCATTGTTCTTTTCCAGAAAAGCTTCTTTAGCTTGCTTTTTTGCCAAGTACATTTATAATCAACTTATCATGCTTTTGAAATAAGTCAAATGGTATTTGGAGAAAGCATTATTTTAAGTTTGAAAATTGGATTATGGATATATTTTGAAGATATATCCAAGACCTCCAGGGAGGTCAGGCGTGGTGTGTAAGAGAACAAGAACAAGTAAGGATAATCCCAAAGTATTTTGCCTGAGGAAATGGAAGAATAGAAGGGCAGCTATGGTAGCAGCGGGATTAGGAGCAAAGGTCATGAGCTTAATTTTAGATCTGTTAGGTTCTACAGGCCTATTATGTAACTAATTAGGAATGTGACGTAGACAGCAAGAAGCATGAATCTGGATTTCAAGGTAAAGGTCATGGCTAGAGATATAAAGTTTAGAGTTACTGTCAAGAAGTTGGTATTTAAAACTATGCAACTGGTTGATTTTGCCAAGGGAAGGCGTAATGGAGGTCTAGGCTAAAAGGACAGCTGTGACACTTATTCTTTAAAAAGCAAAGTAACTGAGAAATAGTTCAAGGAGCCTAAAAGAATATTGAATCAAAGCTAATACCATTGTTGCTTCAAGACCGCCATACACAGAGAGACAGAGAAATAGCAATACGCTAGTCAAACAGTGGGGGAGAGGAAGGAAAAGCCAGAGATGGGTTGACAGGAGGATGCCAAGTCTGAGCAGGACCAAGGCTTGCAAAAGGAGCAATTTGGCCCTGTATGCCCTAGGGTGTGCAGCTTCAGGTAGTGCTAACATTGTGCTCATAATTTTTAGCACGAAGAGATGTTCCTGGGAGGCATTGTCTTGGTGATTACATCCTACAGTGCCTACAGTGCTGTTTTTCTCAGGGTGGGTTCTTTGTTGCAAACAGCAGTTAGAATCTCTGGCTATCTTAATTATAGGAGGAATCTATTGGCCATACAGGGAGTTTTATGAAACTGAACGGATGAAGATCAAACCTCAGAAAATGGAAAGATCTATATAAGTCTTAAGGTCAATAGGCAAGAAATAGAGTATTTGTGTTATAGGAGATTTGGTACTGAGCCCTCAAGCTGGAGACGGGTCCTGCCATTGGGGAGAATAACCACAGCTTCTGGGATCCCCTACCCCCTTCATCTTTATACCACTTCCTCCAAAGTCAAACCCTGAACAGAAGTATCTGATAGGCCAAGTTCAGATCCTATCCCTCTTCCCCGCCTGGTTGCTGGTGCTGAAAGGAGAAAACTCTGACTTTAGCTCCTATTGTGGGAGGTGCAGTACAGCAACCTCCCAATGATATGGGCCAGAGGGGAATTCTTCAGTAATAAAAAAGGGTAGAATGCTGGACAGCCAAAAATTGAATGATATTATGATCACACATAATAAAAGAATTTGTAGATGTGATAAATCAGTGAACTCTAAGAAACTGAAAATGGAGAGGTGGTAACACCTGGAGACCA
Source organism: Loris lydekkerianus (assembly GCA_963574355.1). Lineage (NCBI taxonomy): Eukaryota > Metazoa > Chordata > Mammalia > Primates > Lorisidae > Loris > Loris lydekkerianus. Next base: position 34,664 of record CAUYPK010093897.1, read on the forward strand.
GAGATAGAATTCTGATCTTAATTTCTCAAACTCAGCACAAAGGATAGATTCTGGAAACTGCCAGATAATAAATTTAGGTATGCTGGTGGCACGAAATAGGCTGAATTGAAGAATCAGGGCTCAACAGAGTCAGGGCCAGAGGGGCATTGGTTAGGTAATATTCTAAAAGAGCTTATTAAATGGCTGATCTATTACCAATGAAATATCGTGATGTACAAAAGCTAATGCATTCAGTTATGAGAGTGTAGTTCACAAAGATCTTACAAGCCTAGAAACCTGGGCCAAAATATACTGGGAAAAAAATGTGACAAATGTAACTGGGGCAAATGTAAAATTTTGCATGTGGGTTCAAAAAAAGCAATTGCTCTCTTAGAAGAGGGAACTTAGCCTATGCTCAGAAATTTAGTAGTGTAAGGGACTTGAAAAATCATAGACTTCAATTGCTTCTTTTGACAGGTCTATTAACTTGGGGCCCAGAAAAAAGGAACTTTTCCAAGTATTCTCAGCCAAATAATAGTGAAACCAGAATTAGCACTCAAGTCTCATGATTAACTCCCATAGGATACTTAAGAATTGCCACAGAGTGCCTTTAACCTGGCACCCATTCCAAGAAAATAATTTGATGAAGCTTAGGGAACCATGTGTTGAATAGGTGCTAATGGTATTATGCAGCTTCTAAAATATTAACACAAACTCAGCCTGCAGGGAAAGAAGTACAGTGTTCAGAGCTGGAAAAATGGTGCAGCATCTTCTGCCCAGGTCAGTCACCCTGGAGGGCTGTGCTTATTTCTGTCAATCACGTTTAAGAAGGATTCCGGCTAATGTGAATCCTGAAAGAGACAAACATCCAAGATGGATCTTTGGTTGACTGGGCCTAAATTCAAAGTAGAGCCAAGTGGCCATTTACCAATTTGTGGTCTCTGCAAAACACCCAGGCTGGCTTAACTTTGGGACTTTCCTAGCTGTCTGTTCCGGTTCACAGAGCCCAAAACAACCAAGAGACTGTGATCTGTATAAGTAGGTCAATCAGAAGTCAACAAGCTTCAACCAATCAGAACTAAGCAAGTCTGCATCCCTCATTTGCACTACGAGCCCACCATGGGAACCTGGGAGGGAACTTTATAAAAGTTTTGCTTTTCTCAGAATGCACCTTTGTTTTGTACTGAAGACTGCATCTCCCTGGTTTGCAAATAAAGTCTCTCTCTCCCAGATGTGGGGCCAGAGAGTGACTAGGACATTGGGCTGAAGTGCCTCTTAATTTAATACCTCTTTCTCAGTAGTTTTATTAACACTAACCAGAAAGACTCCAGAGGAGGGATGATGACGATTCTGAAACGTGACCACAGAAATGGCTGAAGGAAAAGTGGTTGGGAAAGGAAGCAGCTAAGGAAAGAGATAGTAGATGCCCTCATGTCTATCAGAAACTCTTGTGTGAAAAAGAAATAAAGAGATGTTTTCTAGGTTGCTGTAACTGCCCTGTTAGCAGAGCTAGGACTACTGGGAGGAATGGACAGAGAATTTATGTCACTATTAAGAAGTACCTGGGACAGTGAGCCCCCTGTCGGTGGAGCCATGTAAGTACAGTCCCATCTACTTAATCCCCTTCAAGAGGGATGCCGCAAGTAATATAAGGTCCCTTTAAACTCTGGCTTTCTGTGATTCTATTGCTTTCCTGAGGCACACATTAATTTTTTTTTTATCAGATATTAAAGTCTTTGAAATTAATCTAATTATAATGTCTCAGAAATAATGACCCTGTCTTACCCTGTCTGTGGTCTCCATAGTGGTTAGAACAATGAACAATACACCCAAAGTGTTCAGTCAATACTGGCTGGCTGAGAGAGCCTTTGATATTCTTTTCTACTCCTCCTCCTTCTGCTACAATTATTGATCCTGATCCACTCACTGCAGAGTGGCAAAGAGAAAATTGTTATTCACACATGCACACGTTTTACAAGGTATCTTTAAGGAAATAGAAAAAAAATGAGAAATGAGTTGTAAAATTTATATAATTGTGCAGAATAATACTTAAACAACACAGTTGTGGGAAAGGGAAATAAGACCTAATTATGGCTCCCTACCTCTGCACAAGATCCCACACAGCAAAGCCTGGCATCGATTGATCTACTCCTTATCTCTTTTTTCTGCCCCATATTTTTTTTTTTCTATAGCTATTCTAATTTAATGCTGAGATGCATGCTATTACAACAAGATGAAAAGAAGTTCAGTATGGAGGGCTGGGAAGAGGGTTAGGGCAGATGCTTGGCAGAGCTTCTAGGTCGAATATTGAGTCTACTCCTGACTCTGTCTCTTGAATTATTGTGTGTGTTTGGACAGTGGCTTTAGTGCAGAGCCTCAGTTTCTTCAACTGAAGGCCAGAAATAATATTGCTAACCTCTACTAGTTGTCAGGAGGATTAACACAAAATCTGAAACGATACCATGGTGCTCATTCAGATCAGATCCCTTGCGTTTGCCTCTGATGCTCCTCCAACGAAAAGTCATTCTGTGAAATTTCAAAGACCTTTGCTCTGTTGCAAGTTTTATTTCCAATCTCACTTGGGAAATCCCTACCTTAGCCAAGAATGGAAATTGTCTGATAACTCATTTGTCAAATCTGCTGGCTGGGTGGTGATCATCCAGATCACTATTCCAAGCTTTGCTAAGCCATCAGTTCACTTGAGGAGGAACAAGAGAACTGTGTAGTTACAGTGAGAAGCAAAGAAGAAAGAAGAAGCAAGGGTGCCGTGTATTTGCCATCTCTGCCTCCGGTTTAAAGGTGAAGGAAATGGACGATGAAAAGAATCTAGATCAGAAGTCTAAATGTGCATTATGATGAAGTCATATCAATTACTTTGGTTTCTGTTTTCTGAAATGTAAAAAAAAAAAAAAGAGAGAGAGATTAATAAAAATGACTATGCTGGTGATACCTAACCTACATGTCTCATTACGATACCAGGAAGGACGGATGTGTCAAATGCATACACCAAAGCAGACTAGGAGAAAGGAGCCCCACTGGAGGGTCTAGGTAACTAGGAGCACTATAGGGAAAGGAAAGAGAGTCTGTAAGGGGAAAAGGAGGGCAACCAAACGATTTTACCTTCTCAGTTTGCATAGAGGCTTCCTGTAGCAAATGTATGTCTTTTAGTGTTGAGAAATCACTGCAAAATATAAACAAGGGCATTGCAGAAGGAAATGGTGTATTGCTTCTGAATTAATGGACTATTTCTGTATTCTTCTTTACTCTCTCTTCCCTTTCACAAGGAGGGAAGCAGATATGTGAGGACCAAAGCTTCAGGAACCATTTGTCATCTCCAGGGACATTCCTTTTCTTACTTAGAGAATTGGTAGGCCTGGGTGGCAAGCCCTTCCTCTTAAGGGAACAGTTAAAGGTAGAGAAAACTGTTTCTTATAAATGGTGATAAGGGGTCAATTATTCAAACCATTTCTCATTTACTAAGCTCCAACAATGTAGAAAGCATCCAGCTGCATGGGTTGAGAGGCGAATGATGTTTGCTATAGATGAGGTCCAGAGAGATTTTATTTGAAAGTGAATTGGGTGCAGGTTTGATAAAGAAGGTGGGGTGGTTTGGCAATTTCCTTACAGAAACATACCTTGGGAAAAATGTTTTTCTCATAGTATGCCATAGAAAGGTCCCCCCACTTTCTCTCAAAATGTCTTGTATCATTGAGAATATTTTCAGAAATCGGGTTCTAACCACAAAACCCACATTTCTCCTTTTTTTATTTCAAATTAATATGAGGGTACAAATTGTAGGCTACATTGTTCTCACTACCAGGGTAAAGTTCCATTTGTAGAAGAGTCCCTCACCCAGGGGGCGTATTATACACACTCACAGTGTGCACATTGGGTGAGATCCCGCCTCACGCCCTCCCTCCCCGTGCCAATCATCCTCCTCCTCCCCCTCCCACATCTCTTTGCCCCCATATTAGACTATATTTGTATTTTATTATTCACATGAGCATATAATTATTTGTATATTGGTTTCATATTAGTATGGAGTACACCGGATATTTATTTTTCCATTCTTGTGATACTTTACTATGAAGAATGTATTTCGGCTCTATCTAGGTAAATGTAAAGGATGTAGAGTCTCCATTTTTATTAATGGCTGAAAAGTGTTCTGTGGTATACACATACCACAGTTTGTTGATTCAGTCACGGGTTGATGAGCAACTTAGGTTGCTTCCACGACTTGGCAATTATGAAGTGAGCTGCAATAAACACTCTGGTGTAAATGTCTTTGTAGTAAAATGATTTTTGTTCTTCTGGGTAAATACCTAGTAATGGGATTGCAAGGTCACATGGAAGGTCTACTTTTAGAACTCTGAGTATTCTCCTTATTTGTCTCCAAAAAGACTGTATTAGTTTGTAGACCATCAGCTGTGTAGAAGTGCTCCCTACTTTCCACATCCATGCGAGCATCTGGTGTTTTGGGATTTGTGATGTGGGCTAATCTTGCTGGAGTTGGGTGATATCTTAGAGTGGTTTTGATTTGCACTTCTCTGATGACTAAAGATGATGAGCATTTTTCCATGTGTGTGTAGGCCATTCCTCTGTCATCCTCGGAGAAGGTTCAATTCAAATCTCTTGCCCACTTAAAGAGGGGGTTGTTTTCACTCTTCTCGCTGTTTAATTTGAGTTCTCTATAGATTCTAGTTATCAGGCCTTCATCAGATTCATAACATACAGAAACCTTCTCCCATTCTGAAGTCTGTTTGTTTTGTTTGTGATACCGTCAGCTGTACAAAATCATTTTAACTGGGATTTGACCAAATCCTAGTTATTTATTTTTTGTGTTGCTGCAATTGCCAGGTGGGTCTTCTTCATAAAGTTTTTTCTCAGTCCAATATCTTCGAGTGTTTTTCCCATACTCTTTTCTAGAATTTTCATTATTTTGTGTCTTAAATTTAAATCTTTATCCAGTGAGAATCAATTTTTGTCAGTGGTGACAGGCATGGGTCCAGTTTCAGTCTTCTACATGTGGATAACCAGTTCTCCCAGCACCATTTGTTAAATATGGATTATTTTCCCCAGTGCATGTTTTGTTAGGCTTATCAAAGATCAAATGACAACATGTGGCTAGGTTCTTCTCTAGATTCTCTATTATATTCCATAGACCTGTGTCTCTATTTTGTGCCAGTACCATGCTGTTTTGATCATGATAGACTTGGAGTATAACCTGAAACCTGGCAACTTGATGCCTTCAGATTTGTTTTTATCTCTAAGAAGTGTATTTATTATTTTGATTTTTTTTTTTTTTGGTTCTATATAAACTGAAATACTATTTTTTCTTTAAAGTGTGACATTGGTGCTTTGATGGGGATTGCATTAAATCTATAGATAGCTTTGAATAGTATGGACAGTTTAACAATGTTGAATCTTCCCAGTCATAAGCATGGTATAAAGCCCACATTTCATTTGATTGGTAAGTCTGTTAAATTTCTTAAATCCAGAGTAGTGACTTTTGCCTTTCTTCATGACATTACCTTGTTGAAGAGACCTGGCTATTTTATTTGGTACAGATGCCCCACATAGTGCTTTGTTTGATTATCTTCTCATAGTGTAGTTTAACTTGTTTATCTATTCCCTGTATTTCCTGCAATCTGCAATGCAGAGCTAAAAATATAATTCATTTTAGATTAATATTTTAAGCAAGATGCATTCATGGGTGGCACTGAATTCCATTTTGCATCATGTCAGGAGGCAGGTAACATCTGGTTGACCTGCTCTTAATGACACTGCGTTTAATCACTCAGTGACAGCCAGATTTTCCATTGTAAAACAGCATGCTTCCTTTGTGAAGAGCAAGTTGTGTATGGAGTGTCATTTAGGCACGATGCAAATGTCTATTTCACAACATCCTGGTCCCCACTATTTTAGAAACTGTGACGTATGCCCTGTGGACATCATTGAAACTACTCAGGTAGGTGAGGACAGGCCCAGCTTTGAGGTCACTGAGGAAGAAGTCTCCTGGGGTAAAGGTACCATCTCTCTTCCATCTCTGGGTTTTATTAGACTCAGGTATTAAGTCTGACACACAATCTATACTCAGTAAGACTTTGCTTTTTAATGATCCTAACTTTTTACTATTCAAATGCAGAAAGCAATATAGCTGGTGCCTGGAAATCCACAGAAAAACTTTTAACAAAAGGCAAATTTAAAATATACTTGCTACACACCTCTTGGAGGTGGGACATAATTATATCAGAGACTTTACCTAACAAATGCAATCAGTGCAACCTGGTTCTCTACACCCTCAATGAATCCCTAACAACAACAGATAAATAAATAAAATAATATATATACTTAGTATACTATTAAAAGTGCTTAGTGTACTACCAAGAATTGCAAGGATATAATAGTGCATGCAAAGAGTATGATACACACACACACATTTTTTTTTTTTAATTTTGATCAGTCATTCGAGTTGTTCCCTTTCTTTTGACTTGGTTTAATCTGAATCCCTTTTTGCCCATTTGAATATTACTGATTAATTTTTTTTTTTTTTTTTTTTTTTTTGCCTTTGAGAGCCAACATATTCCAAATTCTTTGAAAGATAGCTCATGAGCGATATTATGTATCCCATTTGTTAGTCTGAAAGCTGGCTTGATGGTAGGATAGGAAACTAAAATAAAGCACCTCTTCATCAGTTTGTAGCCCCCCCCCTTACTAAACAAAAACATAAGCACTAAATTTTCAGGAACTCTTCCCCCAAACCATTAAAAGACCTGAATACACAGATCACAACAGAAGAAAGAAAAATGACTATTACACATTAACAGGAAAAAGTTTCTTTTCTGCTCCACCAGACTGTAAGCCTGCTGGGTTCGGGGATTCTGTTCAATTCATCTTTGCATCCCCTCCCCCAGGCTAGGGGCTTTACACTCAGTAGTAGTGGAATAAATGTATATTGATTGAGTTAGTAAGAAGCTCTCAATAATCAAATCAATGCAAATTGGAACGACAAAACATCATTTTCGACTATCAAATTAGAGGAGGTTTTTAAACTGTTTAAAAAACACTGCAGCATTAACTGTAATAAAGCAGGGCTCGAAAGAACAGACCAAGCCTGCATTTCTTAGAGTAGCGAAAGAAATATTCCAAAATGTTAACACTATTGCCTTTGGGAGGTAAGATATGTGGGTAACATTTTTTTCTTATTCTTTGTTCAGTTCAGTATTCTCCAAATGTAGTTCCACCAATATGTTCATTAATGGGAGGAAGCAGTTTTTAAAAACAAAATGAATTTGCATGTGTGGACCACAGACCTCTGGAAAGGAACAATCATTTTGATCATTCTGTACCTGTGTTCTCTGGGTCTAAATGCCTAAACGACCTTCATATAGTGGGCATAAATATGTGTGAGAGTGTGTGTATGGGTTTTTTTTTCTTTCCTTTTTTATTTCTTTCTTCCCCAGCAGGTGTGTTTGAATAGCAGCCCATTACTACTCTGCCTAGTGCTATAAATATTCATAAGCACGCTCCAAGGCAGCTATTGTATCAGAAGCTGGCCAGTGGCATGGCCGGCTGCTATTTCTGAGTGGAGGTATGAGACAGCTTTGGGGGATGTGGACTCTACCCAACATGATAGAGTCTGTGAGGCGTGAAGGTCCAAGCAGGAGTTTGTGAAAGACATTTAAGTGCATCTCAGGACAGATGGATCTTATCACGGTAGAAAGAGTGGGAGCCATAAAGTCAATGTTGGATTGTATTTGCCTTACTTGACAGAAGCTCAGTCAGCCCTCAAGATCTCACAAGGTGGAATTTGTTCCCATTTGTAGTTGTTTCTCAATTCAGAAGCATACGTACAATCAGATTACATGGTTTGATTTTGTAGGGTTAAATTCACGTTATTGGTGTGTCTTTCACCCAGGAAGTGTGCCATATACCTGTGCAACATACCCCTTAGGTGGAAATTTACCCATCCCCCTACCCCCACCTCCTACTTGAATTTCATTGAGATTTCCTCTCAGGGCGCATATAGTTGTTAATCTACCTGTTCCAGTTTAGTGCTGAGCACATGTGGAGTCTGTTTTTCCATTCTTGTGATACTTCACCTAGGAGCATCGTCTCCTATTCCATCCAGGTTGTTAAAGAGATGCAAAATCTCCATCATTTTTATGGCTGAATAATATTCCATGGTATACATATACCACAATTTATTGATCCATTCATATATTCAAGGGCATTTGGGTTTTTTCTACATCTTTGCAATTGGGAATTGTGCTGTGATAAACATTTGAATGCAAGAGTCTTTGTGATGAAATGTCTTTTTTTCTTTTGGGTAAATACCTAGTAACAGGAATGTAGAATCAAATGGTAGTTTTAAGGAGGGTGGGGTGTGTGTATGTGTGCCTGTTTGTGTGTATGTGATTGAGACTAATATTCGTGTGACAAGCAATAGTCAAAACTGCTGGCCATTGAGTGTGTGCACCAAAGCCCTGGGAGCACTCTGCCCTTTCCTGGTGTGGAGTGTCAAATCATGCTGCTCCCGGTGACCCCAGAAACAAAATCCTCTGCCCTGGGACTCAGTACACCCTAAACCAGAGGAAGATTGAGCTCATTACATTTGATCAGCATAAGTAGACTCCAGCCAATGGTCCCAAATATTGCTTATACCAAAATGGCCTTTGGGAGTTTAGAAATGAGCTATCTGCCTTCTCTAGTTTTCCAAACTGTTGAAGAATTATCCTTAATCTCATGTGGTGACCAGAACCCTAAACCAAGGTTCAGAGACCTAACTTGCTTCATGCCCTAATTCTGGCATCTGTGGTACTCAGGACAAGTCACTTAAATACAGGCTCACTTGTTGTCAGGTATAAAACATGCACATTGCATTAAACTTTTTGTAACTTACAAATTGTTTTCAACTGTGTTTGGCATGTGGAAAGTGCTCAATAAATATTGGCTGTACTATATTTTCCATAATTACTACTTTTTACCTGGAGTCTTAGTCTAGGCTCCACTGTCCCTGTCTACCCCGAATCCACCCATCCAGGCAAAGCTTTCAGCAAAGGCTTACAGGCATGGAAGTTTATTTGGGCCACAATCCCAGAAAGGAGGGACAGGGGAGTGAAAGAGGGAGGGAAAACCCATGCATCATCCAGTTGGCCCTCATCATAGGAAACTGATGGTGCTCAATTCTGCTGGAGCTTCCAAGGAAATGAATGAAATGGATCTCAGGACGATCTTCCTGGAAATTAAAGGAGAAACATTTACTCATTGGCTTGGGTGAGGAAGTGTCTCATAAAGCCTGTGCAAAGCTGATTGAAATCTACTTGGAACCGTTCACCACCAAGTGGCTGGCTGTAGCAAGACAGGTTGAAGAAGTTATGCTATGGCACACAAGAGGTACCCCACATAAAAAGATGAAACTGTGACCTTTGCAGGGTCAAACCCATCCAGGCCTGTCTAGAAGGCTGATGGGCCAGCTCCATTCATGAGTCTAGTTTGTGAAAGGTATTTGATAGAAACAAAACATGTACACACCTTACAGCTGACGACCAGCCTGGTGAATAAGATCCTCGATGCATCAAAGGACAAATACCACCCCTCAAAAGCCCAAGAAGTACGATGAGGTGTAGAGATGTGATGTGCAAATGTTAGGTGAAGGGTAACATGGAGGTTTCAGGAGCAGAAGGGGACAGTTTCTTCTATTAAGTGCTGGAGGATGTTTGCTTCAGTCCTCATCCACACTGATATCCACCTCCCTCCCCCGCCACCTAGTCTGTATGTCAGGGTCAGAGAGAGGAAATCTTTAATCATGCAAAGTCATACAGAATGCTGTGCCTGTCATGGAAGTTTCTGGAAGACATTGGTGGCAGGAGACACAGAGGCTTCTGAATCATGGACCAGGAGCTAGCAGTGGCCAAACCATCCAGAACAGTCAGGAGCATTCTGTGCTAGATTCTTTTAGGGTCAGCCAGCCCCAGACAGGTGAGGTATGAAGTCCATTAAAGTGGTTGTCCGGGAGACCGAGGAATGTGGACGCTGCACATTTTGAAGATGCATCAGAAGGAATGATTCCTACAGTCCATCTTAGGAGGGTAATACCAGGAACTCATTTTCGTATTATAATCTTATACTTTTGCGTCCTTAGCTATTAGGCTGAGCAATCACAGTCAGACCGATACCTCTTTTAACAAATTCACTTAAGGATTACTTTAGACAATAGAAATTTTTAAAAAGACTTTAGTAATCTTCAAAAAACAAAACAATTTCTCCTCTTCCTCCTTCCTCCTAATATTAGTATTGTTCTTATACCCTTATCATTACCTTCAAGCAAAATTAAAACATTTTTAAACCATTTCAGTGGAAACTTTCCCAAAATCTATGACATATACACTGACATTTCTAAACTAAAAGTACAGAAAACAATGACGTGTTTCATCGATATTTCAGGCTCTTTGTTATTAACATCCACTATTGGCCTCTACTACCACGTACTGTTGATAAGTGGTAAGCGATTCTTCGCTACCCAGAAGGGTCCTCTACTGCCACGGTTTTTATAATGTTTTGCCTCCTCTCTCACTATCAGACTGTCAGCTGTCACCATTTTTTGTCCATCTTCCTACCTCCTGTTCTCTCAGTGGGCATATATCATTAAGCAAATACTGAAACACAAGACCTGGCGGAGGTTATTGGTATCTTGAATATATGTTTGTGAGTGTGCACAGATGCATGTATATGTGCAAAGAAATTTGGACTATCCCTCTGGATGTCTGAATATTAAAAACATCTGGGATATATTACATGAAATAACACCGTCCTTGGGAAATGCATTCATATGGTTGTCATGATGGTTAAATGGACAATAGTTAGGGCCTTGCTGAAGCTCTGCATGGAAAGAACAAATGGAATGGCACGAAATACATGCAGATCAAAAATGTGGTGGCACGGGGCTTGGCCTAAGAATTGCAGGGCAGTTATCCCGTCTTTCCAGCCTTTACAGAGGATCCCCTTGTCTCAAATGCTGTCTTCACACATTCTTGGTAATGCACAGCCACATCCTCTCTAAAGAATTGAATTATTGTTCATGCATGCCAAGGCAGCTGGTAAGAAATTGAAAACGTCCTCTAAATCTTTAAAACTGCTGACACACTGAAGTTAGGGTTGGAGGATCTGAGTTCTAGTCAACTGCATAACTGGGCAAGGAAGGATAAGAAGCCAGCTCCTTTTCTGAAGTTCCTGTGAGCTCTGATGTCTGGGATGCAAATTTTCAAAGGAAATGGACCTGAACCTTTAAAACTAGGATTTTGTCAAAACTAGTTCATTGTACTTGGGATATCAGTAAGAAATTTTAAACCAGCAAAATGAATATTGGAGTTCAGGAGAGACATTGTCTTTTGATTTAAGCATTTTCTGATGTGTAATGTACTCCATGTAGGTGTAGCTGGGGACATTAGGCAAAATATTTAACTAGTACAACACAGAAACCAGCCAATCAAAACAGATAACCAGGGTGGCGGCACTGGTGGCAGGAAGGGCAATGAAAATTAAAATTTTGGAGACTGTCGTTTTCTCGTTGAGAGCTGTGTGTTTCACAATCCTGCTCGCTGCTTTCCTTGTGAGACCTGAGAACAAATGGGTGTTGTATAAATGAATGATGGTATGAGTGCGTGAACTCAAACATGTTACCGAATAAGTAATGACTGTCAGAGTTTATGCTGCTTAGCATGAGGAGCGTAGGAAGAGAAGACCAAAAATTTTCCAAGGAAGATGAGAAAGAGGATGCACTTAAGGAAACAAAGAAGGAGGGATCAGAGGGTTTGTTTGGAAAAAAATAGAAAGGACAACGTCATGGGTAGGCTAGGGGGGGGAAACATCTCATAAGGAATTTGGCAATCAACAATGTCAAATTCTGCAGAGGGAAGAACGTCCTGTTGCTTTTGGCCTCCTGGTCAGTTTCTTGTTTTCTTTGCTTCCCATAGAGGATGAAGATAATAAAGAAAGGCCAAATATCAGTTCACTGCAGTTAGTTCTCCAGCAGCTGGTGCGAAGGTCCAAAGGGGAAGGGCACGCATAACTGCAATGTGAGCGCTCACCATATCTGCCGCCTTGGTCTATGCATGAAGTCTCTTTCATTACCGTCATCCAGCACACACTGAGAAGGAGAGCTTAGTCGCTGCAATTTACCTTATGTCACATTTCTCTAGGACTTCTATTCTGCCTGCCTTGTTCTAGCTAGCTGCCAGATGCTTTGCCAGATGTTCTAAATGCGGACGCGGTTATTTACTTCCTAGGGACTGCAGCCTCCAACACCCAAATCTTTTGACTTTTGCTGAAGGCTTTAGAGCAAATAAATGGCAAATAAGATAAATAAGAATGTAGTGGGGGGAAAAAAATCAGTCTATCTTATATCAAGACTTATTATATGGCTACAGTAATCCAGATTATGTGATATTGATTAAAGGATAGATATATTGATCAATAGAACAAATCAGATATCCCAGAAACAGACCCGCTGAGAACTGTCCAACTGATTTTTATAAAGAGAGTAAAGGAAAATAAACAGAAAAAGGTTAGACTTTACAACAAAAAGAGCTAGAGAAACTAGGACTTACAGAAAAAAAAAATGAAGCTCAGATTTATATAACAAAGTAGTCCAAAAAGAATCATTGGCTTAAATATAAAAAAATATATAGAAGACTTCTGGACATAAGATAAAAGTCTTCAAGAGCTAAGGCTGAGCAGAACTCATACACCTGATACTAAAAGTAAGATGCATGAAAAAAAATTATAAATTGGACTTCATTAAAACAAACAAACAAAAAAAAAACCTATGCTCTGTCAAAGACGCTGCTGAAAGGATAAACAGACAAACTATAGGCTGGGGTAATATATCTGCAAACCAAATATCCAGGAAAGGACTAGCACCTATACTATGCAAAAGAACTCTCAAAACTCAACGTTAAAAAAATTCTTTTTTTTTTTAAATGGACAAAGAGATGAGAAGACATTTCACTAAAGATAGCATGCAGATAACAAACAGGATAAAAAATGAGAAACATCATTAGCCCTTAAAAAATACAGACTAAAACCACAATGTGATATCACTGCACACCTATCAGAATGGCTAAAATAAAAAAAAAATAACTACAATAAATGCTGCTGAATTGCAGAGAAACTGAATTGTTCATACATTGCTGGTGAGAGGTAAAATTATACAGCCATTCTAGAAAATAATTTTGACCCAAAAGACTAAATATGTAACTCGTATGCAACTCCTTAGTCCTTCAGAATAATGAAACTCTGTTCACTTCCCCACACAGCCACACACGTATAGAACACCTGAACATGAACATTTATGGCAGTCTATTAGTTCCAAAATGGAAACAACTGAGATGTCCTTCGGTGAGTAAGTGATGAAGTGGTGGCATACCCAAATCACAACATACTATTCAGCTGTAAAAAGCTGTGACTTACTGGTTCATGCAACCACCAGGAGCAATCTCCAGAGAATTATATTTAGTAAAAAAATGCCAATCCAAAGGTTACATGCCACATAAATCTATTTATGTATCATTACTGAAATGATAAAATTACAGAAATTGCGACAGATTTGTAACTACCAGCAATTAGGACAAGGGATTGAAAGGAGGAAGGTGGTATAATTTCAAAAGGGCAAACTAAAGGATCCTTGCAATGATGAGTCTTCTCTGCTCTGAATGTGTCAAGGCCAATATCCTGATTGTAAGGTATGATTATGGTTTGGCAGAATGTTTCCACTGGGGAAACTGGGTAGAGTACCATGGTGTATCTCTCTGTTATTTCTTACAATAGCTTGAGAATCTATGATTATTTGAAAATAGAAAGTTCCATCAAATTTTAGAGAGGGATGGGGTGGGCACCTCACGCCTCAAGATCATACAATGGATATCTGACTTGACAAAAATCAGGAAAACAGCCCTAAAATGTAAGATCTAAATGATGGTGGGCCATTAAGGAATGGGAAGTGAAGAGGCTATTCCAGGCAGAGGGAATAGCTGATCTAAAGGCTCTGTTGCAGGGAGAAATATAAGGTGTCGAAGAAATTGGAAAGAATTCTGAAGAATATCATATAATTGGCTTAGTGGGCTTTTTCTTCTTTGTTGTCTTCTTTTGCTCATGATTGGACATGCCAATCACATTTTTTCTCTGTATTTATTTTAAAATGACATACAGTTATGATAATTTCGGTGGTTTCTCTAGAATCCTGTCCAGTACCATAGCCGCTAGTCACATTGTTTATATCTAAAGTAATTAAAATTAAATAAAATTAAAAATTAAATGTCCTACTCACAACTAGTCACATCTCAAGTTCGTAATAGCTGTCTTTGGCAGGTACCTCTGTATTGAACAATTCTACAGACCATTTTCATCATCACGAAGATGTCTATTTTAGCTGAAAATCTAAAGTTCATCAGTCTTTACACTATTGTCAAATAACATATTTATAACGCCTTAATGTTGACTGCCTCACCCATGACTGAATTATTATTTTGTCTGTGTTTTAGTTCATTTTTTTTTTAATTTCTTAACCACACAAACTATACATTACCCTTATGGTTTTAAACAGTCTATGTGCGCTTAGATTTACCATCATATGGTTCATTTTCATTCTCCCTATTTCTTCTTGAATAAATTTCATTTCATTTATCTTAAACGTGATTTAATGACACCTGATATATTTTATTGATTAAAGAGTTTAGCCGTATTAGTTCAAATATTGCTTTTTATCCATACTTTCTTTTCTCCCTTTGAAATTCCAGTTAAATATGTATTGTGCCTTGTCACTCTACTATTTCTCTTGAATTCTCTTCCAAATTTTTCATTTCTCTGCCATTTTGTCTGTAATCTAGATAATTTCTGGTTTTTAAGATTTACATTCATTAATCCTCTAATGCCAACCATCATATTAATTCTCTATCTGTGTCTGAACTACGGTATGACTTATTTTACATTACTAGAGCATTTATTTCTGGAAGGTTACTCGTTTCCTTTTGCTACCTGCCACGTCAGTCTTCATAGATACGTCCTTCTCCATCACATACAAACTTCCTCTCCTTTCTATCATATTTCTTAAATTTCTTCCTATTTCTTAAACATCCTTTTGATATTCTATATCTAATTCCTAATATATGTAGTCTATATAGGTCTGTTTCTAATTTTTTTGTATTGATGTTTGTTTTGGTTTGGTTTTTTGGTTAATCATGCTCATCCTGCCTTGGTTTCTTCATGTATTTTAGGTTATTTTTTTATTGCAAGTTTACATTCTTTTCTCTGTGGTAATTCCTTGAGGCTTGGGTTTGTGTTCCTCCAATCAGAATTTCAGTTTGCTTTTGTAAGTCACCTAGGGAACGACTAACTTTGCCTACTTTAAATATATATTTTGAACATTAGATTTTGCTTTCTTCAAGTCACAATCCTACAAGGAAGACTTGTAAATCATCCCTATTACAGGATGCTTTTTTCCCTCTGTCTGAGCAGTCAATTAAAAACCTTGTATGTGTCCTACTGTCTCTCTCAGGAGAAGAGATTTTTTTCCAGTTTCACTTCATGAGGATGTCACTCTTTAGAATTCTCAGCTTTATTCCAAGTGTCTCTGCTTCCACCTCCTTTCCTGTCCTACGCCAGGCTGTGATTTTTTTTTTTCTAGTATACATTTTTTATTGAAACTCAGAACAAACTACCATAACAGGAGCCAGATCCTGCAGATTTGCACTTTTATTTAATGTCTTGTCTCTACATTTGGGGTTTGTTTGTTTTTCATTTTTTCTTTTCTTTTTGTTTTTCCCCCATGCAGCATTTATCTAGTGTTTAGTTACATGAACCGAGAGAAATGTCTATAATCTCCAGTCCTCTATACAGCTCAACTTCCTGAAAGATTCCCTATCTCTGAGCTGGAGAGTTTAAATTAAAGTGAGATCAAAAGTAGAAATGTGAGGACAAGTTAGGAGTAATTGCCACAGTCTAGGCAAGAAATTATAGTACAACTACCAGTATACCACTGCTGTGTACTTGATAGAAGTGGAGAATACCAAGTGGATTTGAGAGATATTTTATGGTGAATGGGATGTGAGAGCTTAAGAAAGGCATTTGGGAGGATGCCCATGCTCAGGATAACGTCCAACTGGCTTCACTGGATGGACTTCACTAGTGCTGCTGATCACTGAACAACGGATCAAGTTAAGGAAGTAAAAATTGTGGAATCAGTTCCGGACCTAGTATGGCAAGCAGCATAGGTGGTTCTGAAGGCTCTGAGCTAGAGGTCAGATTCTGAACCAGAAATATTCACTCATTTGTCACTTCCATGTAGGTATGATTGAAACCAGGCATGGATGAGGGTACCCAGCTAGAGGACATGGAATGGAACAAAAGCAGGCCGAGGATCAACACTTGTGATCTTTTATCTCTGTGACCAGGCAGAGAAGAGTGAGCCTGCAGACAGAGAAGCTCAGGAGAGGGTAGTGTTTCCTTTTACCACATTTCTTCTTATGCCTAGAGTCAGCCATGCTGACCTCACCATTCTCTATATGCCTTGCTCTTCCTTTCTTCTATGCCTTCATACAAGGTCACTACACAAGTGGAGATGGACTGTGTTATGGTTCACTATTTCACTTCCAAGAAACACAGTTGACAACACATCCTTTCAGATTCGCTTGTGCAAGTTTTATCTGTCTTGCTCAGTGTATCAGTGTAACTGGGTGGGTTTCATTTGTTTCTGCTCATGTGGATTTTACATTCCTTGATTTTTGTGTATCTCAAAACTTTCATAATGACCCACCTATGTGCTAGGCTCCCTTTCCACCTTGGACTGTTGCTCCTGATGAACTCCCAAGTACCTTTTAAGCCAGTGGTTCTCAATTTTCCTAATGCCGTGGCCTTTTAATACAGTTCCTATGGGTTGTGACCCCCAGGTTGAGAACCGCTGTTTTAAGCGCTAGCTCAGAAGTCAGCCTTCTATGTGGGCCTTCTCAAACTCCTTCCTAAACTCACCCTAGACAAGGGCTCATTCCAGGTTTGCTGTCAGTCCCTCTATCTCCACTACATGTATTTGTCCTTCTTCCCCCTAAGCACAATGCCCTCCCCTTCATCGTGGGGTCAATGTCTTATATATCACTGCCTTTCCAGCACTTGGTTCCGAATTGAATCTTTTTTTTTTTTTTTTAATACAAAAGACTTAAAATAGACCTTCAACAAGGTGCAGGAAGACCATCTCTTTTGGACAAAGAGAAGTCAGCTTGACATCTAGTGTTAAAAAGATGCAAGTTGTTCATAAAATCAAGGCAATGGTTCATAGGTATCCATGTGCCAACCAATATATATGCACATGCAGTGTACCTCTCCTCCTTCTCTCTCACTCTCAACCATGAGGTCATTGCCTTCAGTGATGTCTTCTCTTCCTTTTCCCATTAAAGGCTTTCCTACATTTTCTACTCAATAGTATGTTACCCAAATGAAATATGAAGGATATTGTGGTCAGTATAGGGAATATGTCATTTAATTTGTCTTTAATCTCTTTGGCTTTCTAAACAATTCCTGCAGATAACAACACTGAACAAAGTGCATTAATTAAGCTAAGCAAATGAAGAAAATACATGGCATGAAGATTAATGAACCAACATCAGGGTGAGTGCCCTTCGCAAGGTGGCCAGAGAAGTGAAGGAGACTTGGGGTGGAACTGATGCTGTCCTTATGCAGAGAGAGACCAGAGCAGGAATCAACTGGGAAGAAATTCTCAAGAAGGAGCATGGTGGCATGTAGGTAAAAAAGAAAGAGAATGAGGGATGTCTGTCTAACAGTCAGAGGAGGTTGGCCGTCAGGAAGATCCTCTGCTGGGAGTGGTACAGTTGCTTGCAGTGGCCTCACTATGTGAGGGGATGTCCGTGGCTCAGGTTACCCAGAAGAGTGGGACTAGAAGACAAGTTCAAGACTGTTTGGGTTTTCTCCCCAGTGTTAGTGTTTGTTATGACTGAAATGGGATGACAGGCAGCTAACAGCACCACAAGCTGTCCGTAAAAAATCAGGACAATGTCAGAAATCTGAAGCCATTCTTTGGGTGCATGGGAAAATGTCAGAGGCAGGTCTATCAGGTTATAAGTGAGATAACTGTAGCTTTGCATGAAATTGTGACAGGTGGCCATCTCTCAACACCCAGCAGCCCAGCACCCAGAGTCCAGAATCCTCTGCGCAGCAGTCAACTCTTCCTATTATTTGGATGTGCATTTCCTATTATTTTCTGATACAATCCCCACTTTCCTGGCAAACGTTAACTACACACAGTTCTACAAACATGCCATGTGCCTTCCTATTGCCAGTGCATTTGTATGTTTTTACTTCCACATGAAAGGCACAGCTCTCTGCTGATCTACTCACACACAATCTCTTCTACGGCCCCTTTAGCAGGCTCCCCTATGAGACTCACCCTTTTTTAGCATACACATACAGATGTGTGTTAACATCTACCTACTGAACCACCCACCTGCACACGTGGAAGCTCACGGTAGGGCAGAAATGACACAAACATTGACCCTATAGACTGCACGAGAACTGATTAGAACCCGGCTCTGTAACTAACTGCAGCTGATTTGGGGAAACTTATTGAAGCTCTCGGTTTCCTGATCCTTTGTGTTTATATCATAAGGATTTGGGGAATGTTAAATGCCTAAACATATAAAACACCTATCATGGTTCCTGTGTACTGTTTACCCCAATCCCCTATACCTTATGCAGAACTTTCTGGGCACTATTCTGAATGCACTTCTCTCCCTGAGTATTTGCAAGCTCCAGAAATAATACAATGGTTTTCGTGCCTTCTTTCTTTCTCCACAGTGAATTTCTCACTCAGAAAACTGATGATGAATGGAAAAAACAAATGAGAAAACACACGAATAGGAGAACATCTCATGACTATTTCAAGTTTGTCTGAACCGCTTCCTGGACAGTGGAGATTGTGGTATTTTAAACAAAAACAAAAGCAAATTCAAAACAAAAGCCAATGACCCGGTTGAGTTATTTTTGCTATGTTAGTCTCCTTGAGTAAAATGACTTTATAATACCCCTGAGGGGATAGCCATACTTTGTAAAGGTCACAGGGAAATCTAGGCGATATGCCTCAGCTAACCTAAAACAGGTAAGAGGTTGGCTCCAAATCTAGACTCTTTCAAAGGTTGATCTTTGGATTATTATTTATAAAAAAGTATTTGCTCCTTCTATGCTCTGATTTTGACCCTCTCCTCCAAGGACTTCAGAAGCCCCTCCCCTCTCTACACCACTGTCCCTCTTTCACAAAGGAAGGGGGAGAGGCTCTGGGTGACAGAATCCCTGGTGATTGGGCAGTTGGGAAGACTCCGGCTCTGGAACCTGAATCTATGCATAAGGACACACAAATACCTTAGAGGGCAGAAGCAGCACCAGTCTCTCAGATACACCAAGGCACCAATGGAAAGCTTGTGGAAATGTCACCCCAAATACAAGACACCACTCCCAGACATGCAGCATCAAGCCTGGGCTGAGCCTCCTTTACTAATTTGAAATAGGCAGACAGGGAAGAAGAGAGAGCAGTCAGGCCAGTGGAGCTTCTGCTCTCTAATTGTTGACAAAGATCTTATCAGGATCTGAGTTAGAGGCAGCATTTAACCTCTGACGCGTGGTGGCTGCCCCAGCTGGTGCTGGGACCTGCAGTGCAGAGCCAACTTCTCCCCTCCAGACTTTCCTCACATCCCGGAACTGTGCAGAGGAAAGTCCCTCCCTGGGGGATGAATTAATAGCTGGTGAGAGAGCAGGTGCAGGGATCAGAGAGCAAGCCTTCTACTCTGCAGGGCTCACAATCTGCAGAGCTACCGAGTGGCTTCTGAAAGACACCAAGGCCAACTTCCGCTTCCTTGACCTGCATCCACATGCCTTGAGAACCACAACTTGAAGGTGGGACCTAAGCATCTATACCTCTAAGTTTCTTCTTTTTCTACAGTGTCCCGTAGTGAGAGGCATCCTAAAATAAAAATTAGGGACAGCCCAGACTGGCTGAATATGTTTTCTGATTTTCCACCAACAAGCTTCAGGCAAGTCATTTAATCTTCTTCTGCCTATTTCCTCATTTGCAAAATAGTAATAGTAACTCTACCATGAAACCGTTATGAAATTTAAATGGTGGTATCTACTTAGAACAATGCCTGGTGCATAGTAGGCATGATGTATAACCTTTTTAGATAAAACTAAATAAATATCACTACTTTGGCCTTTTATGTAAACCAGTGCTTCTCAGAGTATATAGCTTCAGCATCATCTAGAAACGTTCTAGAAATGGAAATCCATGCAGCCCCATCCCAGAGTTACTAAATCCGCCCACCTCTGGAGGTGGGTCAGGCAAGGTTCTAACAAGTACTCTAGATGCAGGCTCGCTTGGGTTTGAGAACCATGGCTCTCGTTCATGAATTCTCCTTCAAATGTCTGCACTTGAACAAACATCTTTGTTCTTCCCGAGAGGCATTTGAGTCATTCTCAAACTCCTCAAACAAGTGAAAGTGAATTTTTATGAAGGAGGATTCTTCAAACCAATTTAAGACCCAAAGAGGATTTATTCTTCACATGACAGAAGGGTCAGTGGTCATGAGAACACCCAGTGCTTACTGTCCAGCACTGTTCTGAGCACCGTGCATGTATCAACTCACTTAATTTTCATGACAATTTTATAAATGAGATGCAATTGCTGCCTCCATTGTAGAACTGAGGGAATGAGTCACAGAGAGTGCAGGAGGTCACCTAAGGCTACACAGGGGATATTTGCTAAGTCTGGGGTTCCAGCCCACAAGGCCACTCAAGTAGTATGAGTCCCAGGCTGTTTGTGCTGCTATAACAAAAGCCCACGGACTGGATAGCACAGACATTTCTTTCTCATAGTTCTGGAGGCTGAGACAGAGTTCAAGGCCAAAGCACTGGCAGATTGAGTGTCTGCTGAGGGTTGGCCCTCTCTGCTTCCATGATGACACCTGGTTGCAGTGTCTTTACATGGTGAAAGGCAGGAGGGAAAACACTCATGACAGAAGAGATGTCTGTCAGTACTGAATTTCCCCCCTCAAGCCCTTTTGTAAGACACTAATCCCATCCATGAGGATGGAGCCCTCTAGACCTCATCACTTCCTAAAGGTCCCACCTCAGCACAACTGCATCGGGAATTAAGTTTCAGCACAAGTTTTGGAGGGGACACAGCATTCAAACCATGGCAACAACTAACTGTATTTTTCTCCATTCTCAGGCCTGCTTTATGTTGGGCCACCCCACTGTCAGGCATACAGTCCTTGGGTAGGGCCCTGGGTTCTCCAGGATAACCATTGGAGGTCTACTGCTCCTCCCATGACCCCCAAAGCTACCAAGACAGACTAGGCTATCTGCTGCCTCCCAATGGCAGGGGAGAGGAGGGAGATGCTGCCAGGCCTCAGCTCTTCACCTAGACCTCAAGGAATTAAAATCCTAGAAGATGCTGTGGACAAGACTCATCAATTCCCCTCCCCCCTCCCCTCCGGTGGAAATGTGCCGTGTTGACAACAGAATCAGCACAAACGCCAAAACGTCAGGATTGGGTTGACTTTATTTTCCTTTTTGTTTCTTCCTTTAATGTATTTTTCTTTTGCTAAGAAGAGAGGGAATTGTGTCCAGAGCCTGAACCCCGGCTCTCTGCTGTCTAAATTATTGGCTCCTCCTGTCCCACCCCAGTCAGCGTATCGAACAAGAATCCAGCCATCCTCCGGATTCTCTGTGGTGGCTAACTCCTATTTTCTCTCTCCCTGACTCCTCCCTGACCCCCTGGGATCTATCTAGTTAGTAGAGCAACAGTTCTCACCCCTCCAATGAGCAGGAAAATGTAGAAGAGGATACAGAGCATAAAAGTTCCAGCCAGGAAGCCCTCAGTGTGAATATCAGATCTGCCAACAATCAGATGTGTGACTCTACAAGATAGTTACCTTCTACAAGGCTCAATTTTCTTGTCTGCAAAATGTGCATGCTAATAATTCCAATTCTAATAACTATTGCTGTGTAATAAACCACCACCCACTTAGTGGCACAAAGCAACTATTTGATTACACATGTATTTTATAAGTCAGTAATTTGGAAAGGGCTGAGTGGCTTCCTGGTCTCCATCCATGGTGTCTGAGCTTCACCTGGGAAGATCAAAGGCTACAAATGACTTTGCACCTTAGGGCTAGAATCATGGAGAGCAGTGGTTCTCAACCTGTGGGTCACAACCCCTTTGGGGATCAAACAACCCTTTCAGAGGGGTCGCCTAAGACCATTCTGCATATCAGATATTTACATTATGATTCATAACAGTAGCAAAATTATAGTTATGAAGTAGCAACGAAAATAATTTTATGGTTGGGGGTGACCACAACATGAGGAATTGTATTAAAGAGTCACAGCATTAGGAAGGTTGAGAACCACTGATAGAGGCTCATTTATCTGAATATCTAAAACCTGGACTGAGAGGACTCAAGTTTAGGGCCACTGACTCAAGCATCAGCAGAGATTTTTCCAGGCTCCTGACAGTCCTCCTAGCATTATGAGGAGGCCTTCTTGTGTGGAGGGCAGAGCTCCAAAGGTGTGTATCCTCACCAGCGAGAGAGAAGCTGCATCACAAGTCACGCTTCATCATGTCTGATGCGTTCTGTTGGCTAGAAAATAAACCTTCCAAGTTTCCAGGGAAGGGGAATCAGCCTCCACTTCTTGATGGAGGAATGGGAAAGTTCTAGAACATGTGGAATGGAAAATACTGGTTTAGTCATAATTAGAAAATAAAATTTTTCACATGCCTTATAGTATTGTCGTGAAGTGACAGTCAAATAGTGCACATAGGCAAACTTGGCAAGCGAAGGGTGTTCATTAACCTGCTCTCTCTGCTGCCCAAGCCGGGTTGTTAGGCCAGGTACTTCACCGGCAATTTTGGATAGCAGCCCTTTTGAAAGTTTCTGTAATCATGTTTCTTTTCTCCCTAAACATCAGAGGATCCTCGGATTTTTTATTCAACACATATGGAACTAAACTGGATCTATAACACTTTTGCTTTCAAATAATATAAGAACTGGATGGTAACAGCTGGCCATATGCCAGACTTTGTTTTGATATAATACTTGATCTCACTTTCTATTCACCACAACCTTTAAATGTATTATTACCTCCATTTTACAGATGAGTAAACTAAAATTCAAAGGGCACAAACTATTGTCCAATGTCATACAGCAAGTCCGACCCAGAATCCATATTCTGAATTAGACCAAAAACCTTGCTCTGGGCCCTACCATGCTGGTGTGCTTAGCTATGGTCATTTCTTCCTGGAGAGGGTGTGGTCGCTTTGGTTGTGAGCTGGTAGATATTTAGCAACACTGTTGACAAAAACCAAAACAACAAAGCAATGTGTATGAGTATATATATATGTGTGAACTTGCATGTATTTATTATAAAGTGTATGATACAAAATTTATTAAGTACATAATCTACAAATACTATTAAAATATATACTACTCTTTTTTGAAATTTCTGCAGAACCAATTCTTCAAGAATACTTGTCTTTATTTTTGCTGAACTCTGGTATTCATAGCCAACCTATGGTTTCAACTCATAAATGAGTATAATTCTAGAATGAATTTTGGTGGATTTTTTTTATTTATATCAATGAGTAAGACAGAAATGAAACTACAAAGACATACGTGGGAACTTCACTCCCACATGACTGACTTCTTGGCTGAATCTAATAATAGTTTTTACATACTGAAAGAGCATTTCCTCAAAGTGTTTGTATGCTAGTCACAGTGTAACAGCTAGTGGAATGACAAACTTTGAGTTTCATATTCCTTATAACATTTTTCCATCACTTTTGTATCTCTAGATGGACAATCTGTAGAACAATAAGTCAAGCCCTGATTTGTTGTATCAGCTGATTTTCTTTAAATACTCCTACAATGACCCGTTTCAAGCCACCAATATGACATTATTGAATATTGAGTGGGGGGGGAGAGAGATAGTAACATACCATCATATGTCTATCTTATTGATATAAAAGATAATAACCTTCAAGAGAACAGTTAGTAGTAAAATGTAGTAAAACAATTAGGAAGTGATTTGTTTTAAGTATTTAATATCTCTGTTTATCATATAATAGATTTTAATTATGATTATATAATTTAATTGTTAATAATGACTACATTTAGTAAACACCTTGCAAAATTTGTGAAAATTTAACAATCTGTTTTCATAAACTTGTATTAGCCAGGTCCCACACCATATTAGTCTCTTCCACCGCATCTGACCTTTACCCACAATTAATTAATTATGTCCTAATAATGAACCTCTTCTCACTTGCCTTTTACCCTTACTCCTAGCATGCTCTATGGCAGGCGCCAATATTGTGTATTGCAAAGTAACACACCTATCACCATATCTACAACTTAGAACTACTGAATCTTTCTACTTCTCAAAGTCACACAGAATTTTCTGCTTTTTAACCTGAAGGGACATCCCAGCTCTATCTTCCTGTCACTGATCAGTCAAGACACAGTTGAAGTTGAAGCTCGTCACCTCCAAGTGGTTTGCTCCACTGATGCAAATGTACCCAACGGCCTTAGCCTTACTTTGAGGTGCTTTCAGATGCAAGTTGTTCCATTTTATTTCCATACTGTAAGTCATTAAATCTGTGTTTCACTCCAGTGTTCAGCTCATTACAATGGGCATAGAGAGCTTTGCTTCTGGGGAGCATGGTTATAATGAGGGGAGCGTGTTCAGCACAAAAACAGCTCCTAATAGCTCATTAAGAAAATTGACTAGTTAGGCAGAACTGTTGTTCCTTCACTTTGACTAAAGGTCTGAAAGCCTTTCTTTCTCTAAGGGCCAAGGACACTAATGATCCAACCGGGGTTCCTAGCCAGGGCTGGCCAGGCCAGGCAGGGGCTCTGGCTTCATTGTAGAAATGTCTTGAGCATCCCTGGTGATCAAGTGGTGAGTAGAATCTCAACGTGGTTGACCATTTGTCCTGAGGAATAGGGCATGGCTCTCTGTGTGATTCTGGGCGCATTTGTGCGTTTGCTTATACTGGAAGGGGGAAAATAGGTAAAAAGAAAAAAGACAGCCAAGGGAAGTGACTGCCCTCTGCTCCACTGACTGTAGCAGGATGTTGCCAGTTGGCTGGGAATCTTAAAATTTCCAGTCATTTTCTTGGAAGTTCCTCCAATCTTTGCTTTATAGGCATTTCCTCAGCTCCTGATTAAAACTAGTCTAATTTTGGCTTCTTATCTCAATGAAAATCACCATCATCATTATTATGATAATTAAAACCATCATTTCCCTGAGTCACTGGAAAATCAACGACATATCAATTCAAGGACACTCAGATTGGAGTGAGCACAGCAGCCAACTTCTGTCGCCACATTGCAATCATTTGTAATATGACTTTACCGATGGTTCTCAAACTATAAATGTACTTTTAAAACAAGAAATTATTTCTTCAATATGGAGTCCAATCTATCAAACTCACCAAATTGTAATTACGTGGGTTGAGATGAGGTGGAAAGCACAGGGCTTTGGCTACTCAAACTTTCCTGGGATGGTCCATTGATGTGGTCCCCGGGCACCCCCTTTCGAAGTTCTATAAGTCACACATCGAAACTTCTGCCACATATCAAAGGCCAGAAAAAGGTACATATGCTTTGCCTCAGCAATCCTCCTACCAGGAGTATGACATAATGCAATAATCAAACAAGAGCCAAAGTTTTCCCCAAGGATGCTCACCTCATGATTGTCCACAATTTTAAAAATTTTATAAGGCTAACTGAATGTTTCATGAGATTAGAAGCAAATGGCAAAACAAATTCTCACGTGTGTATGTACATGAAATGAAATAATACGTTTCTGTTAAAAATGACATGGAATTATATTCATGACATCAGAAAGTATCCTTTCATACTGGAGAGTGGGGAAAAAACAGATTGCCCAGGACAACATTTGTGCAAAATACTATATACAGTTATATATTCGTGAAAGGATGGGCATCTAAATGTAATTTTTAGGATTTAGGATAACATTTTCTTGATTTAAATCTGTAATTTCTGTATTTTTAATTATTTATAATAAGCATGTCTTGTTTTTACCAAAAAGAAAAAGGAAAATAAATAAATAAATAAATAAAACGAAGAAAAGAAAAAACTGCCACTTTTCATTACTGTTAGAGCAACATTTGTCTTCCTTAATCTGTTTTGAGGTTACTAGACTTTTTTCAGACCAAATACAGTGAAGCCATTTTATTTTTCCTTTCTGGAAGAAAGGATGTCACTGTTTGCAGAATGTGGCAGCTGTGGCCCGTGCTGCTCACGGGACCTGGTGACCACCTTTCTCCCAGACCTTTGGGCTACTGACCAGCAAAACACATGTGCGTCTTTGTGTGTGCTGCACTGGGACTAAAGGGAGGGCAGCTGAGGTCTGCCTGGACTTTTATTTATGCCACTGTAGGCTGGTGATTGGACTTCACCTGCACATCATCTACTTTTGGGAATCAGATAAAGATACTACAGCCAAAACCTGAATCCACAGGCCCTTGGTTCCTTGGAAAGCTCTCCCCAAGTAATGCAAGGTGTCTCACCATCTTCCTTGTGCCTGCTTGGTATCCCCTGTGCCCCCTCTGCTGGCAGGACCAATGCTCCCCCAGGTATCTGTGAGGCCTGACTTTCACAGCAGCCTCCACATCCACCTGAAACTTGCACCGCCCGCTGGGGTCCCAGAGGCATCAGAGCAACGCAATGTTTGACTATGCACCAAAGTGAAAAGACTTCCTAGTGTGTCTGTCACATCAGCATGGTTAGAGAGTTCCTGAGCAGTGGAGTTCATGACCCACACTTCCATCACGGGATTCTTAGGGTCTCATCAATAAGAGTTTCCCCGGCTTCCATCTACACCCTACCCCCATGGGGCTCAGATACTCATGTGTGGACCCAGGCTGGGGATAGACACCAGGCATTCTCCAGGAGCCTGATCCTCCCTTTCCCCCTACCTAGCTCCTTCCCTGCAGGCAAATAAATGCACACAGCAGTCATGTGCAGACCAGAAGCATGCCCAGGCACCATCTTTACTGCCCATGATGCTCCCTTCAGGATCTTTCCAGGTTACAGAAATCAGAAACCCACATCTACTGGGCCAAACCTAACAACCACATAAGATGTGTTTATGTCATTTGTGGAGCTCTCACTCTTATCCTCCTGCTTACCTGTGCCCCACCTGCAGAGAGGCAATGGGGGAAAGGGCTTGCCATACGTTGCGGCTGTGCCCTGCTGCAGCACTGACAGATGTGGGCTGTTTCATTCCCTCCTTGCAGCTTCCATGTAACAAATGAGCAAGTGAGACCTGGAGCTGAGTAGTGACTAAAGAGACTTGAACTTTGGCCAACTGAACCTCACCAAAGGGCAGATCCTCTACTGTCTCTGCCAGGAGAATACAGAACCTCAAGTACCCCCATGGCAGCCCCGCTCCTCACTGAGGCCTTCCTAACTAACACAACCACATTCAGCCAGCTCTCCCTCTCCTAAATATCGCTGGTGTTATCAATCAATTTGGTGAGTTCTCCTGAGACGGCTCATCTAGACCAGCCTTGAACTATCACTCAAATCATTTATAATTATTTTTTTCCTCCAAGAGCTTAAGTATCATCTCTCCCAGAAGATTGGGGCTCCCCGTGGGCACCCACCAAGGCTTGTTCATCTTTATAGCTCCCGTCAGCAACTAACAAGGTCCCCAAGGTATGTTTGTCAGTTTCATTTAATTTTCTGGAAATAAATTGAAAAATATCAGAATGAATTAGTCTTTAAAGGCTCTCACTTTTTCTATCATACAGTAGATTCATCTTACTATAAAATCAGCCTAAAAGAAGATGCTTTTGGAAATTTTACTTTTCATAAAGTGTCTCTGGCTGGGGTATAAAATAGCCCTGACTATATTTGGTAGAGCATATTAAGATGATATATTATGGGCAAAATTACTTTATAAATTATATAATATTATATAAATCAAGACATTATTTTTACTATTTTAGTAATATTTTGTTACATATTTTAGTACTTAATATTACTTAGTATGTATTCAGTCTTTAGTACTTTAGTATTTGGAACTTGCTTAATATTTAGTATTTTATTGTCTATTTTAGTCATAAATATTACTAGCTCACCTACAACTACTATGATAACCAATGGACATGTTTCTCTCCCTTTTTTTTTATTACACCCCATGTCTTCTATTGCTTTTTAGAAGCCAAACCAGTTCTTATCTAGTATTATGTGGGCAGGCATAGCAAGAAAAGATTCTGAGGACAGCAGAGGAGTGAGACACTGGGGGTCACCACCCTGGAGGAAGGCTGGCTCCAGACTGACCTAGGGCTGCAGGCCTGGACCTGGGTGAGGATCCAGAATTTATAGTCCAGCTAGTAATAAACCAAGACAAAGAGCAACATGGTTTTTAAAGTCAGAAAGCACAAAGGAAGAAAAAAAAGTCTTAACCAGACAATAAAACAATGAGAATAAACATCAAAATATAAGCCCCTAATTTTTTTTGTTTTTTTGTTTGTTTCTTTGTTTGACAGATACTCTGTTGCCCTGGGTACAGTGCTGTGGCATCATCATAGCTCACTGCAGTCTTGAACTCTTGGGTTCAAGTGATCTTCCTGCCTCAGCCTCCCAAGTAGCTGGGACAACAGTCACCTGCCCTGACACCTGGCAAACTTTTCTATTTTTAGTAGAGATAGGGTCTTGCTCTTGCTCAGGCTGATCTTGAACTCCTGAGCTCAAGCAATCCACCTTCTCAGCCTCCCACTGCTAGGATTACAGGCATGAGCCACTGTGCCTGGCCCTGTCTGTAATTCTTTATGACTGGGTTCTTTCCACATCTCCCCAAGATGATCTGATACTCTAGGCTCAGAGACCTTCTGCTCATCTCCCACAGAAGTGGTCAATCTGGAGGCCTCTAGGTCAGCAGGCAAGATCTGGGCCATTACTGGTCCAGTGACTCATGGTGCGAACTTGAGAATGATGCTGCAAAAAACAAGCCTCAGTTTACTGATCCAAATAATATCGATGGTAATACCTAAGACACAGTGTTACGGGGAGGACTGAATGAAAGCATATTCACAAAAATACCTAACATACTTTAGTTTCTTGATAAGCTGATTGAAACTCACGCCCTCTATTCCCTATCAGAAATCAAACCAGTCTTGGTCCATTATTATATGCTGTCAGGGTCCTGCCCCGAGAGCAGCACCTGCTGAAACCTGTGGAAACTGGCAGCAATCCACTGAAGAGTTAGAAGTAATGGTAAAGAAAGACAAGAGACATAGAGTAGAATTAAAAACGGTCAGGGATCTGTGGGATTCCAGCAATGGCCCAGAGTGTTTGCTCCACTCTGATTTTATTGAAGTCTATTTGCCCAGAGAGTAAGATGAGGGAGGGAACAAAGAGGTCAGCAGTTTCTCACATTGATCATATCAGCTCCTATTATTATTATTATTATCATTAACTATATTGGCCCCTATTGTTATTATTATTAACCTTCAGAAATCTGAAATCTGAGCCTTGTATTGGGAAAGCCTCCTGCTAGAGGTCACACACACAGATTTCTAGGGAGGTGTTAAGCTCCTCTAGCTCTCTGTGGAGTAAAACACCACCAGCGTTAATCTCCTCTGAGGGATGGGTGGGAGGGAGGTATTTTCCTCCCATCACCACCACAGAGGATTTTCCTCTGCCATAAGGGATGCAAGCTCTTCTGCCCATATGTCAGAGCTGGAGCTACCCCCTTGGTCTCTGCCCCAGGCAAATGCAAACCTCCACAATGGGTATCTGCTTTGCCTGTTTAATGGGCAGGAAATGCCCTAGAAGATGTATCTTTTCTAGGACTTGCCATAATCTCTTCTATGGCCATTACTCTCCTCAGAGTGCTCACAGACCCAGCAGGGTGATTGTAAACTGTATCCCCAACAGGCTAGAATTTCAGAAAGGCAAGAAGCTTGCTAGTAATGGCTAGCTTAAATGTAAACTAGCTGACTTTATTTTGTTCTGACTCACTCAGCTTACTTTTCAGTTTTCCTCTTTTTCTGGGGGTGCTCTCCTTTGCCAAGAAGGGGGTCTTTGGTCCCCATTCTCCCAGCACTACGTGTTGCATACACGTTTTCTTGCATTGTTCAAAATAAGTGGTTTGGGTAAATACTATTTTAACAAATAACCAACCCGCCTATATGAATGCATCTGAACTACTTAGCTCTCCTCTCTTGTTGCATGTTTCGGTTGTCTCCCACTGGTTAGAAAACTTGCTGTGATGAGCT
Organism: Loris lydekkerianus; assembly: GCA_963574355.1. NCBI lineage: Eukaryota > Metazoa > Chordata > Mammalia > Primates > Lorisidae > Loris > Loris lydekkerianus. The sequence goes on from CAUYPK010093897.1 coordinate 65,007, forward strand.
TCTTCCATAACATGAGAATGATATTATACCATGACAGATGATTGCATAAATCAAACATGCTCTGTTGGCAGGATACGCAGTTATAACAAGGATGGGATGACTTATACAACCGACCCAAACTCCCCAACCAGTCACTCCACATTCTGTGACACCACTGATAGCTCCAAGTTTCAAGTATAGTTTTCTTGACCCTTGGTCAGTGGCCAGGCAACTTAATTCCTTAGAAGATGAAGATGCTTTTGTAAGGCCAAACCCCTACCTCAGTCACCTCCTCTCTCTTCCCACACATGCCTACAGGTCACCTAGATTTCCTTACTTTGTCCTTCCACATCATCCTGCAGTTAGCTCATTTGCAGTCTTTTTAATTCAGTCCTTATTATCAAACAGTACTGTTTAATGGAATCAAATACGGAGATGTTTGGCAGTAGATACCCTTGGATCCTCTCCCTCACTCTATTGCTTATTATCAATGTTCTATGAACAATTGCATAATATGCTTCCTGTTTGAAAATGAACTTAATAAAGCCCACCTTGCAGGGATTTTGTGGTGAGCAAGTGGAATCATGAGCATAGTTCTGAGCAGGGATTCTGACCCATGGTGAAAATTCCTCTTCTTCACTCCCATACTAAGTGGTGCTTGTCATAGATAGAAAAGGCTAACAACACTTTGACCTCATCCCTACCTACAACACCCCACCCCCCCCGATCCCATTTAGTATTGTGACTCAGGTTTCCCTTCTGGAAAATGATGGTCTTCAGTGACTGATACTGGACTTGACATTGTTTCTCCAAGGGAGTATTGTTCCATCACCTCCCATCACAACCCTGTGTCACTTCATCCAACTCCAGAGCCTCAAGATGCTATCCCAGTGCAATCTAGCCACTGGTCCAACAGCCTGTGTCATCTAGTAATTTCTCTTTGAAGCGTGGGTCCCTGCCTTATTCGTGTCTCTCTCCCTCCCCAGCCTTCAAAAACCTGCCATTAAATCCCAGCTCGGTCATTGGGTCTGTGGACGTTTGCCAACCCTGTTGCCCGTTTTCAAGGACTTCAAAGGGTCTACCACACTGATTCCCTCCGTGCTCTTCCCATGCAAGAGACAGTCATTTGTATGAACCTGCTTGCTCTATGCTGGGATGCAGTGAGAGCACATCATGAACATTATGAAATAGAGTGAGAAAACGTTATCCCCTCACACCCTGTGGGACCAGCTCTGCAAATAGATTGCCTGCCTTCCCTCCCATGGAATTGGGGTTGGGTCTCCGGCCAGCCACCATGTAGCTATCACAGTGCCAAGTGTTAGAAGTGCCTTGAAGAAAAAGACCATGCCTTGTTCCCTGTTAGTTCCCCATTTTATGGGGATAGAATTAATTAGTAAAAGGTCACCTTAAAACATCAGGCTGTGAGTCCCCCAGGAGTGAGGGTGGATATATATCCACCGCTCCAGGGCACAGTACAATGAATTTTGCCTGAATTCACAGTTCCTTCTGGTCTTTCCCTGGTTTCCCACCCTCATTTGGCTCTGCCTGTGTCTAGTTGTATAATTTTGAACTGGTGTTATAACCTATCTGAGTCTCGGTTACCTCATCCACAAAACAGGGACCTTACTAGCTCCCTGCCCCGAGGCTGTTTTTGATGACCCAGTAAGTTAACATCTGCTGAAATGACACAGACTGTAAAGTGCTAAAGTGATAGTATTGGACAATTCCTTGCCCTTTGGTGGCCTCACTGCCTCCCAGCTTATAGTCACTGTGACGACCCTTCTCTCTTCTTTCACTAGAAGGAGAATGTCCAGTGTGCAACAAAGAAAGAGAGCAGAGGGAAAATAGATGACAGCGGGACTATTTTTAGTGTGTACTTCTTAACATCCTTCATATGATTCGTGATGATTCAACTTAATCTCTACCTCGCCCCCACCCCCAAACAATTCCCTTGTTCTAATATAAATGATCTCTGTAGGATTTTTTTCCCTTGCTTATTTTTCAAGTGGATAAATTCAACTAGGGCCAAGAGAGTCTCTCTGAAAAAAGTTCACATGCCCTTCCATCTCTGCTCCCCTTCCCTCTTTACGCAGTGCTGCTATCTCTAAATAGTTTGTAAGTAGATTGATCCACTCTATATAGTCCTAATGATTTATGTAGTAGAATAAATCTAAGACCAGTAAAAATGAAGATCACAAGAATGTGCATCAATTTAAAGGGGACTGGTTATTTCTCTACAGTTTCTGCTACCCTTCAACCTAGTTTTGCCTTTCAGTCATAATCTAAACCTTCATGGCTGGGAGTAAAAAATAAGCTCGGATCGTTTACTGCCATGTTCACACCTCCCCCTGTCTCCACTTGCACTCCCCTCCCTCCCTCGCTGCACCAGATGACTGGAAAGTTTAGCATCCACTTTAAAAAGCATAAGGAGAGGGGATATTGACACAACTCCTCCACACTGTATTTTCATTTTCTATCACTGGAATATACAACATAGCTATGGGAAATAGTGCAGAAAAGAAAGGCCACCCCAGGAAGTGAGACAATTACAGCCACACTGAAATCCTGTCTCGTGGTTGGGCAAGGACTGGCCTCTGGTGCCTCATCCCTATGCCCCGCACAGTCACAGTTCCCGAGATCTCCCACAGGCTCCACGCCACACACACTGAGTGCTCTTTGCTTCCGGGCTTTCTTAGGATCTGCTTTTGGGGAAACCGAGTCTAACATAGTCATTTTAACAAATCTCTTGCATTCTTTACCAGCATCCTCTGCACATGCCCACCCCCTGGTGCCATGGAGGGTTCACCCCCACAGCAGGAGCTGCCCAGAGCCTCTCCCCCCACAGGCAAAGTCATCACGTGATCCAGCCCAGCCTCCAAGGCCCGGCTCCCTCTCTCCAAGGGACAATGCTTCATACCACTGCTACCAAGAACCATGATGGGCCAACAAACAGCTTGATTGTGCCCCCTCATCCTTGGAGATGAGGGTAGTGTCTTATCCAGAAGAACTATTCTTTTGGAAGGAATTTTAAATAAGGTTGCAGGCCAACGGAAGAGCTATTGAGAGGTTGGGAAATTTCTTGGAGTCCTTCAAGTTATTTTAAGTGGTCAGATGCCTATCAAGGCCAATGCCAACAGAATATTTGGGCTTTTAAAGGAATGTCTGTATTTCTGTTTCTTTGTTGTTTTGTTCCAAACTCAAAATACCATCCCTCTGGGTCTTGTTCAAATGCTGTTTCATGCACCCGTCTTCCTCTCCATCGCAGGCCAGAAGGAGTCTCTTTCTGTTCTGTGTTCCTACAGTCCTTTGTTTTCCTCCTGGAAATGCCTGAAAGCATTAACAATAATAACATGACAATATTTTAATAACAATAACTAATACTTAACTTCTACAGAGCATTTATAATATGCCAAATGCTATGCTAAGCCCTTTACCTACTTTATATGCATGTTACTTATGTGAATGCTATTTCACTTAATCCCTTTAATGACTCCATTTAGCTATTCTTACAGGGATCCTGTGATGTGCTGATTACACTAAGGGCCTCAATTCTTTATCCCTCCCAGTATGCACACCCTTTGCCCTGTAACTTTGCAGCAGTTATAGTTTCCCTGTAACTTCCTCCCCCTCACTCCCCCAAGAGCAGAACATCATCTCATTGCTCTACTATGTTTTATCCAGGCAACTGGTTGCAATCAATGCAATGTGAGCAAATAAGATACAAGAGGAGACTTGCTTGTAAAAGCATCTTTGAACTTCCGTTCACCCTCTGGTTCCTCTGAGATGTTTGTGAGAAAGGGCCTGGGCTAGCTTCCTGGGGTAGGACACGGCTCGAGTATAGTTGATTTGTCAGTAGTCCAAGCTGAGATCACCCTTGATAAGCCCACAGTCAGCCAACCCCCACGACATACATAAGTGAATCTAAAGGACAAAAGAATTGTCTGGCAACATCTAACTTTAATTCCTGAACTACGAACTAATGAGCAAAAGAAAGGTTGATTGTATTAAGGCACCGAGTCTTGGGTGGTCTTTTATGGAGTGTTGCTGTGACAATAAATACTTGGTGCAACACACAGCCTTATTTGAGATCTGAAGAAAATGAGCTGGGTAGCAGGTGAGCTGAGTGACAGCCATCACATAACCAGTAAAAGTTGCAGGGAGAATCAAGTTCTGTTAGACTCAAAAGATAACTTCTCCAAACCATATTCATCTATCTATCTATCATTTATTTTTCTAGCTTTCAACTGTGAAGTTGAGGGCAGGGATAATAGACAACTGATGTTTTTTTCTGATTACTCACAGTTCTTGGTCACAGTAGAGATCCATCTAGTGCCTGTTGTATTATGTTGTCTAGCTTCAGGTAAAAGAAATCATGGAATCATTTTTTTTTTTTAAAGAAACATGCTAAGTTAAAAATATATATATATTACTTCATTTATAACCATCTTGAAGAACAGAAAAAGTATCATAAAAGTGCATTATTAACATCTGAAATATCTGGAGGTATAATGACATAGTGGCTGAGCACGGTGGCTCAGCCCTGTAATCCCAGCACTCTGGGAGGCTGAGGTGGGTGGATTGCCTGAGCTCTTGGTTTGAAGACCAGCCTGAGCAAGAGCCAGACCCTGCCTCTACTAAAAACAGAAAAACTAGCCAGGCATCCTGGTGCGTGCCTGTAGCCCCAACTACTTGGGAGGCTGAGGTAAAAGGATAGCTTGAGCCCAAGAAGTTGAGGTTGCAGTGAACTGGGATGATGATGCCACAGCACTCTACCCAGGGCAACAGAGTGAGACCCTGTCTCAAAAAAAAAAAAAAAAGAAAAGAAAAGAAATGACATGGAAATTTGATGTTTGTTTCAAATTAATATGTGGAGGGGATGTTGGCAAAAACCTAATTAATAATTGTTTCTCGTGCATGAAAAATTTTGAGGGGAGGATGGGTGGAGGGAGGGTGATAGGTGGGATTACACCTGCAGTGCATCTTACAAGGGCACATGTGAAACTTAGTAAATGTAGAATATAATTGTCTTAACACAATAACTAAGAAAATGCCGGGAAGGCTATGTTAACCCAGTGTGATGAAAATGTGTCAAACTGTTTATAAAACCAATGTATGGTGCCCCATGATCGCATTAATGTACACAGCTATGATTTAATATTAATTTTAAAAAAATTTAGAAACAAAACATTTGAAAGAAAAATAAAATGTGTTTACCAAAGAAGGGTCATTTTCAGTCATTTCTAAGGTAGAGTCACTTTGCCTTGCCAAGCTTCTATGTACCCTCTGATAAAACAAGGATAATAAAAGTTCCCTGAGTTTTCTCTTTTTAAAAGTGGTTTTAAAAATTCAGTAATAAATGTAAATCCTCTTCTCTGTGGGGCTTGAATAATGTACTGGGACCCTTCAACCCCTGGAAATAAGCCAGCCACATGGATGACGCAGTGGGTTGGAGTGGAATGTGTCTCCCACACCGGGAATGACCCCTGCTTACTTTCCTTCACTCTCAGGCAAGTGCACTTATTTTTATTTGCTGCATATGTTCTGGGAAGTTTTGTGGTTAGTGGTACAGCAATATCAGTAGACTCCACCATTTTATTAAGTTTATCATGTACTAGAATATCTTGTAAGTAGCACAGAATGATAAAATCTGGCCTAGCACACGGTAGAGCAGCTATCTGAGAGCACATTTTGGTTCATACTTAGGATATTTAAATTCGTTTGTTCTGCTCATATGGGGGACTTACCTGGGAGTTGGTGGGAGAAGTTACCATCACTTCTTTGCTTCAACCTGGGGAAGCCAGGGTAGTAGTTCTGTTAGTTATAAGTACACCTTCTGGCAGGGCCTGCAATTCACCATGTCAGCTATTCTTCATCAATAACCCACTATCCTTCCACGTGTTATGATGTATGATATAGTTATTTACCAGACAACCTCTAAATCTCTTCAGGTCGGCCCACAAGGACCGCTGTGATTTGTTCCCTGCATACCTCCCTCACCTTGCCCTCTAACCTCCCTGTGCACAGGCACACACATGTGTGTACACATGCAGACATGCACACACACATGCAGACATGCAGTGACCTCAAAATAGTCAATGGTTTGTAATCCTTCACCAGATCCTATTATTTCACATCTATTTGCTTTTGCTTTCCTCTGCCCTCTGCTTGAAATGTTCTGCCTTCTTCACACAGAACAAGCTGTGATCCATGTAACCACCTCCTATTCATCTTTCAAAACCCTAATTAGGGGTCCTCTTCTTAGTAAGAATTTATGTGACTTCTCCTCTTGCCATGGTAATTAAAGACCCTAGACCAGTGGTTCTCAACTAGGGGCAATTTTCTTAGAGACCATTGGCAATCTGTGGAGATATTTTTCTTGCCACAACCTGGGCTGTCTGGTTGCTACTGGCACCTGGTTGACAAAGGTTAGGGGTGCTGCTAAACATCTCATAATGCACAGGAAACTCTCTCACAGCAAAGAATTATCTGGCCCCAAATGTCAATGTACCAAGGTTGGGGTACCCTGCCGTAGACTAATAGAGAATACTCTGCAACCCTCACTCTCCACACTGGTTTTACACCTTGTGTGTACTTCCATTATTACACACATTCTTTTATAACTGACTGTTCACATGTTTAATTTTCCCCCTTGAGCAGGGGTTAGGAGACTTTGGCCATTGCTTGTTTGTACAGCCATGAGCTCAGTCATGTTCTAACATTTGTATATTGCCTAAGGCTACAGAATTGAGTAATTGCAACAGAGACCATGTTTGACCTCTTAGCCTACAAAATACTTAGCTACTTGACCCTTTAGAGAAAAGGTTTGCTAGTCCTTGCACTATAGAATAAACTTTTGGAGGGCAAGGCCATTTCTCATTCATCTTACAAGCAAGTAGCTACCGCACTACCCTGCACAAAGTATGAGGTCAGACAATCAAGGTGGCAAACCTATTCCAGAAAAAGTGCTACATATCTCATTGCTGAACATCGCTAAGGTCACCGGATGGCCAAGGGGTTTACTTCAAAGGTGATATTCAGCTATGTAGCACTTTTTCTAGGTTAAGTTCACCAACTTAAGTGTCAGACCTCATATGACTGCTCTGATAGTCATTCCAGAAAAACAGTTCCAAAACTGCTTTGAAGGGTAGACTGGGTGTTGGCATCAGTGCATAGCTTCCCAAGGGGAGTACTTGGGAGGTGACTGTAGGGAAATGAGACACGTGGCACTTTTCCTAGGATGAATTCCCAAACTTCATTGTCTGAACTCTTGTATATTTTGACTGCACATTTACGAAATGGAAGGAAATCAGAGCGGTGGGATTAGCTAGTGTCAGGAGCAGCCTTCCACTGCCAGGACACTAGGAGTGCATTTCTGCCGGGGAGTTTGCTGAGGTTATAGGCAGGGCCCCTGAACTTCCCATGAGATAGCAAAGCAACCCTGTTCAAACGTACACAATGATCATGCCATTTGCCCCACTAGCTCCATGTTTCAAATGAAGTGACAAATCACAGATCTCCTTCCAGATGTATGGCAGACAGTCACTGCAATGCACATTACATTCTACATCACTGTGTGGATATAATTCAGTCTTTTCTATTCTTGATTATGTAAGTATGGTCATCTTGCTCCATAACCTAGAAATCATGTAATGCCAATTGGTTGTAAGGTATCCTGGTATTTCAACAACATGACTGGTGAGAAAAGGAAGGAATTTGGAACTGAAAAATAGAGCACCCAGAGAAAATGACCCAGCTAAATGGGTACCCTTCGAAAGGGAAGCTGGACAACCCAAAGCACTGTAATCAAAGAGCACAATGAACTTCTGCTTGTATCAGAAAAGGCATCCAAATAGAAGAATACTGCTGCAGCCAAGAAAAAAAGAAGTAGTAAAAGTTTAGGGTTACTGTGAGGTTGAATGTGATGACGTACAAAAGACAGCTTCTGGCACACAACAGATGTTCAATAAACTCTAGTGGCAGGTATTGTTTGATCCCCATTTCACAGATAAAGAAACAGAGACTCAGATGAATTCAGTTGTATGATTTCATAGATAGTTAATAATCACGACATCTTTTGAAGCTCAGGCTATTCTGTTTCCCTTACACCATAAAGTTGCCGTGGTGGGATAGCCCAGAATTGGGGGCAGCAGAAGGCAGCCGCGGTTAGAAAGACCACAGTGGGGTGGTCTTGGGCCATGATTGTGTTCACTGCAAGTCTCCCTGCAGGAGTGTGGTGAGTTTGAACAGGATTTAGCTGGAGGTCAGGCAGCTTTCCAGACCCACAGGGAATCATAAGGTAAAATATGGAAGCTTTGTCGTGCAAGGTGGTTGAGTTCACAGGGAGAGATGCAGCTCAGTAGATATGTGGGCATCCAGGACCCAGTGTAAGCATGACAGAATCTGGGCCAAATTAATCTAAGACCTGAATTTCTGATGGAATGAGGCTGTTAATGTTCTCTCTCCAGCCAAGAGCGATGTGGCAGCTCAGAAGGCCCCTTCTAAGAGTCACAGATCTTAATATGTCATATCCAGGAGGTGCTGAAGGGCCTGTAGGACCTGACAGATGTTATTAATACTTCATCTATGAAGTATAACTTCTATCATGTATTGCCCCAGTCACACCTCCAATCACACTCTCTCCAGACGGCAGAAGCAATCATTTTCTGCTGTACTAACACACTGGCTGGTGGAGAGATAAAACAATCCACAGTGCAAGCCCATGCTTTGAGGCCAAATGAATCTAAGACAACCCGGCACTGCCACTGTAACTGGAAAGTAACCTCACTGAAATGATACTGAGATTACTGCCTTCTAATCTCTTCGTGGCTTGAAGATTAGAGTGAGTATAAAATAAATACCAGGCCCACACTGAGAAAGTGCTCAATCAATAGGACATATTATTATTATTATCATTATTATTTACCTACTGGTATGATTTCTACTTATTGGGAAGGCTTGGACCCAGTGTTTTTCATTTCAGATGCAGCCTGCGCGGTGGCTGAACTATGACCTCAAACTGTGTTGGCCTGGCTGGCAACACTGAATATTCAACCATAACACACAGATAGGTTGCTTCTCAATGGACTGGTGTTGCAGCTTTCAATTCTATAGTTTTAGAATAACTGTGCTTTGTGCTCTTGTCCATTTCTTCCTCCCATTTTATGTGCTATTCTGGGCCATCTCACCCTGGTGGCTGACTGACTTCCATCAGTCTGAACACTCGGAGCAGTTACAGCTCATTGGGCCTGGATGCTCCTTAAATTTCTTGAGTTTCCAGGCCATTGGCTGATACTGCTCCTCTCACTTTATTATATTGATGGTGTTATTATACCACAATCTCCACCACAATTCTGTCAGCGTCATCCCATTCTGATCTATCTGGTCCACACAGAAAGTGTGTGACCCAGACTCCAGCCTGTCAGCAGCAGGGCTCTGCAGGGGGAAGCTGATGACATTGGCACATGTCAGTTCTTCAGAAACATGGCCAGGGAAGCAAGTCTGTGTGTGTGTGTGTTTTATGTTTTTTGTTTGTTTGTTTGTTTTCTCTGACTTTGAATCTTATACTTGGTCAGCCTTAAGGAAGTGAAGAAAATATTGGTAGAGGAAACCTAGATTGGAACAAGCTCAGATGCGTACTTTCACCTGAGTCCTTACACAGGACTCTATTCTTTCTACTATTGACCACAAATAGCCTCTGTGCAGAGGCAGCATGAGCTTTCAGCATTCTAGACACAAGGGCCTCCACTCTTACGAGTCTGAGTGATGCTAAGGTGCACGATTCATCAATTTCATTGACCTCTTTAGCTCCCAGGCTGTTTTCGACCTTTCATGGTGGCCTCTGCTGCCATACGCTCACTCTCCCCACAGCCACTTGACAGGTAAAACAAAAGTCATTGGTACATCTGGGAAATGGCTTTCTGATCTTGAAAGCCCATCTCTCTGGACAAGCACTATGGCCTACTAAGTAATATAAACATTGATCCCCATGTCCACCAGGACCCAATATCCTTCCCTTGTTCCATGCCAGACCTGTGCTGATTCTCTTCTCCCCCAGCTCAGTCTCTGCGACCTGGCCCTGGATGCCAAGCTCCTTACTACTCCCTTTCAGTCAATCACCCTCTTGTATCAGCAAAAGCCAAAAAATTTGGACCCCACAAAGTGGCAAGAAGCAGAAATGTCATCAAGATGTACTCAAACCATTCCTGGACGCCCTCTGCTCTGCCTGGGGCTTTCTTAGTTAGAGTCTTTACTTCACTGTCTTTTTCTGGGGTTCTTAGTCCTTCACCGGCCTGTCCTCACAGAGGGAAAGATGAAAGGGGGGATAAGGTTGGAGTGAACACACTGCAATGAAAAATCAACAGGATGAACCTGTCTCAGGAAGGAACTAGACCATCAGGCGTGCAGAATGGCCAGTGCAGTTTGTACTATGTAAGCCATGTAGTACAACAGTAGCCTCTGGTCAAAACTGCACTGGCCACTCTGCACACGTAAAAACCCAAGGGCTCCCAGACAAGCCCCACAGCTTTGGTGCCCCACCTCTGTTCTGAGCATGCATGATGAGCAGAGCAGAATTGTCTCCTGGGGCAGAGCTTACAGTGCCATGGGTGGTGTGGAGGCTGGGAGCAGGCACTAAAGATTAGAAGGGGGTGGTCTCCATAGGCAAGACTGGTCGGTCAATAGTCTTCCTGCACAGGGAGGCCTAGAATTACTTTAAATCCCACAAATGTACTCCAACTTCCAACTCAGAGTCAAGTTATAGAGATTATAGGAGTCGGTGGTGTAGTGATCAGTCACTACCACGATGAAACTGCAGTTTGCAGATCAAGTGTCTCTTGGTTTTAGAAAGAAACACTATTAGAGAGCTGTTGGTGCCTTCTATATTTGGAATTAATAGAGGAACAGAAGCAAGGACTCACTCAGATAAGGACAAAGAGTATTTTCTACTTTCTTTCCAGGATAAAAAGCGTGAGCGCAGACACACACACACACACACACACACACACACACACACACATATATTGCAGAGACAGCCTTGAGGCCTTGAGCTGTTTTGACTTAGAAGAGTTCCATGGACTCCTTCCGGGCCCTCGTTTGGGTCCGCTTCTGATCCAGGCCAGACCTGGGGGCCCACTTGGGGAAAAGCAGGGTCTGCAAAGGAAGCTCTGAGGACCCAGTCCCCGAGAGGTCATGGAGTTCTCAGCTTCCCCACAGCCCATGCAGTGCCAGAAGGGGCAGCCATACAGGGTGCAGAGTTGGCTATCCCCATTGCCACTGAGGGACAGAGCACGGAGGGTGGACACACGGGCAGGCTGGTGGTCAGGAAGAGAGTCAAGAGCTCAGGGCAGGGGCAATCTGCAGCTCCATTGTTGGCAAAGCCACATGTCCCTTCCCCCAAACCTGCCACTCCTATGACTTACTCTCCTGCTTCTGACTCCACTGCAATGTTCATGACACTTATTTCTACATATTTCTGAAGGCCCTACGGAACTCTTACTGGGCTTCAGTGCTTTGTAGTAATAATAATTGCTGTTCTCTTAGCAACTGCCATTTGTTGGCGAACTGTCAGACATTAAGGTAGTAAGCACCTCACCTAAAATATTTTATTAAAACCTCACAGCAACAACATCAGAGCATATGCTATGAATATCTCATTTCACAGATTTGGAAACCGGGCTCAAAGACAGTTACAAACTTGCTCCAGGTCCTGCAGCTACCAAGTGGTGAACCTGAGGTTACAGGCCAGACATGTCTGATCCCAAAGTGTGGAATTAGGCCTCTGTTCTAGTGTTGCAAACTATGTCCTGGGTAAGTAGCCTGATTCACAAAAGCATTTCTAATCAAGAAAGCATGAGGATAGTTGCACATTTTACCACCTCAAAGCCTGAGGAAGACCCAGTACAACATTAGGAAGCCTAGTGGTCCATGGAACATAGTTTGGAAAATGTTGCATTTAGAAGACTCTATGCAGGTAGGCTACCAGGAAGAGGGAGATAGGTAAATAGGGTCTGGTTCATTCTCAACATTCAGCCAATTGGCGGGTGTCAGTGTGGTGGTGATAAAAGCCACTACCCTCTATTGCTCCTCTACTTTGTGTTGGTGGCACCTTATCAATGTTAACATATTCAATTAAACATCATTATTTTCATTTTGTAAATGAGAGACCTGAGGATGTCTCAGAGAAGTAACTTGCTGAGACCATCAGAGCTCACAGGTGATAGTGCTTATGCATCAACCCACTCTTTGCAGCCCAAAGATTAGCAAAAGCTGGACACCATCACTGCTCAGGCTGTGGAGTCCAGAGCCCAGGGGCCTCATCAACAGGTAGAAGCTAGAGCTACAGGGCTCTGTTCGCTGGGAACTGAAGCCACTGCCAGAAATGCCACCAGAGGCAGAGAAAGGAGGAAAAATACCTTGATCTTTTCCTTCCTCCCAACCCCAACTTTTCCCAAGGTCTCCCATTGGTTGAAATAAGCTGAATACTAGCTGCCATGGAAGCTGAAAAATAATACAGCCTGCATTTTCATTTTGCATTTTCTTTTCTTTTCGTTTTTCTTTCTTTTTTTTTTTTTTTAATGAGACAAGTTCTCGCTTTGTCACCCAGACTGAAATGCAGTGGTCACAGCAACTGCAACCTCAAATTCTTGGGCTGAAGACATCCTCTTGCCTCAGCCTAGGGAGGAGCTGAGAATACAGGTATGCACCACCACACCGAGCTAATTTTCCTATTTTTTGTAGAGATGGGGTCTTTCGTGTTATGCAGGCTGGTCTCAGACTCCTAGCCTCAAACAATCCTCCTGCCATGACCTCCCAAAGTGGTGGGATCACAGATGTGAGCCACTGTGCTTGGCCTAGTGTTCATTTTTTAAGTATCTTCTTTTATATTTTGAGAGAAGTTTTTCTTTGAAAACAGAGTTGGCTAGCACTAATATATTAATTTAAACAAATTTTCCTTGGATGAAGACAAGCCATGGGGACAAAATATTTTGTTTAAGTTCAGGAGGACCTAGCAAGGGAGATGAGGGTTGTGCACACCACTCAGCCTGGTGGTCCCAAGTCTGAAGAATCCAGGATGGGCCCAGATGTGCAGCAGTGTTCAAGCCGTCCCTGCTTGCTTTTCTTCTTGGCCACGTCTGTCCCCCACCCCCACTCCATGTCACAGATACAGTGGGAAAATCAGAACTCGGGAGACCCAAGTTCTGGCTCCAGGTCTATTTCATTCTACTATTTCTCCTCCTAGTAATGATACCAATAGACACCAATTCTTGAGAACTTTCTACATAAATTTCACTCCATGAGGGAAGCACTACTGGCCCTTATGAATGAGGAACCTGAACGTGTTGGACACTGTTACTTTCCCAGCCCATAAAGCTAGTAAATGTTGGAGATAGGTTGTATTTGAACTCATTTGCACCTGTGTCCAAAGCTAAACCAGCACCTACTCGGCTTCCCACTCACTGTGTCATATGAGGCAAGTTGTTTAAAATCTCCAAGTTTCCATAAAATGAGGCTGATCCATATCGACTTTGCCTTGTCCCCCAAAGAGACTGGGATTCTCCAAGTAGATAATATGAGTGAAAATGTTTTGAAAACTCTTAAGCCTCTCTCACTTGATACGGTATCATTTCCACTTCTGCTTCTAAGCAGGCTCTGTCTGGTTCCTAAGTCTCTCCATGTGGAGCTGAGCTACTATTTTTGGCCTGCCAAGCTGTTTTCGTTTTTCACCAGAATGCATGCTCCTTTTGGGTAATGGTAACAGATGTGACAATGGGAACAAAACTCCTACCAGCCACGCTCTAACCCAAACATCCCAGGAGCCACTTCCAGCACTCATCCCCTCACTTCTGCTCCGAGACAGGGAAATGTGAGAATGTAAATTTCATTTCAGCATCACTGTCTTTTACTAGCCTTGATCATTTCTGATAAACATCCCTTGCCATCACTTTTCCTTTCCGCAGCTTTGAGTCCTGGTGTGTTGTCCATATCATATTATTAAAGGTCCACGGGGGAAGAGCGATTTAATGAAGGTTAAGAAATAATTGTAAAAAAATGTTTTGACATTATGTTAATGCCTGTCAGTGTATTATCCCCAATTTAGAGTTAATCACCAAAATTACATTGTAATTCCAAAAACGTAATGAAATAAGATTTGTGGAGGTGTAGATAATTAAGAATTCGCTGAGAGCCAAAAGAGAAATAAACTTCTCATTGAGCCCTTTTGCAGACTCCTGCCAAAGGGCAAAAAAAAAAAAAAAAAAAAGATAGTGATTTGAGCCATGTGGATCTTGGCGAAAAAATAAAATAAAATAACTAGATTCGTAATCCAGAGGAAAACAAGAAATCTTTGTCTGCACATATACACATATACACCAAGTACTGAGATAAAAAGTTGACATTTATATCCGTGTCAAAAGGGTTCCAAAAATCTGAGTGTTTGTCATTATGTGGGCAAGATATTTAGACACTTGATAAATTGCTCAATTTTCCTCAAGAATTTTGGTGTCTTGCCGAGATCAGGCTTTGTGCTTCCAATGGCTTGTCAAACTTTTCTGCTTGGATGCCTGGCCATCCCCTCAAAATCAAAGCAAGCCTATCATATTTCCTTCAAAACCAATTTCCCTGTTTCTGTTGCTGGTAATAGCATTTTCTCAGGCTCTGACTCTGGAACTCTAGAGTCATCTCTGACCCTTTGAGTTTCATGCCACCCACTCGCATCCAGGCCTAACATTCTTTCGAGAGTCCTCTAAGACCAGAGGGGACAAGAGGGTCCGTCTGGCTCACGCTAGCATGCTGCTCGTAAGACAGGCTTTTGCTCCTGGGGGCTTCCCACACGTCAACTCGCAAACAACTTTGCAGCATAGATACGGCTACCCCATTTACAAGATGAGAAAACTGACATTTGGGGTGGCAACTGGCCCAGTTACTGGTGCAGCAAGTTCTTATAATTGGAGCAGAGATCCCATTTCAGGTCTGTCTGGCCTGAAGGCAGACAGAGTGCCAGCCAGCGTGCCCGCCCGCACGGCTGCTGTGCAGATCCGTCCAGTGCTGGAAGACAGCCCAGCACGCAGCAGGGCCCCGGGAGGCATTTGTTGTTGTTGCCACTTGATCTTTCTTTGAAGGCACACTCCCCCCACCACCACTGCCACCCCTGCCTTGATCCCCACTGTCACAATCCTTGTCCTGCCACAGTGAACTTCCTGCCTGGACAGGGCCGTCCTTGGCTCTCTGACAGTCCCAGATTGGATATCTTTCCTTTACCCCAAATATCAGCCACTGCATTAATCTACTCAAACCCCCTTGGGTGGCATTGAGAAGACGGTGTCCCATCCTAATTCATAACCCTCTGATGGCTCTCACTTAGCTTAGGAAACATTTCAACCTCAGTCTGCCTTTCAAAGTACCTGTCAATTGCCATTTTCCATCCTCATCGCCATTGCCCTGTTGGAACTGCCAACTCTTATTATAAGGCAGGTGTGTTTCCTGGCTCAAGCTGGCCACTATGGTTCCTCCTGCTTGTGTCTGCTTCTTGACTTCCACTGTAGTCTTCTAGTTTATGAACACTGGATTCAATGCCTCCTCCTCCAGGAAGTTTTTTGAGATTGCCCCAGCCCATTGGAGTGAGCATCTTCCCTCTTTGACCTCTCATGTTTCTTCTTATCTGCCTCACACATATGACATTAATCAAACCCTGCCTTGCACTGCAGCTTCTGACCTCAGCCAAAAGCAATGTGATCCGACAGGAAAGGCACATGATGATAGGCTGGCATTTGAATCCTGAGTCTGTCACTAATTACTAGTTTGATCTGTCAAAGTACTTATGGGATTATGCCAATCTTTTTAAGTAGTGGATTTATTTAATAACAGCCTTCAGTTATGAAACACTGCTTGTGTGGCTAAGTGCCTTACTGCATAATCTATGAAGGTGGTGATCGTATTAGCCCCCTTTAAAGAGAAAAAAACTGAGGTTCAGGAAGATAAGTAATTGGGTAATTCACTTAAGTCAAATAGAGCTGGTAAATGTAAACTGGGCTGATGCTGGGACTTAAAAAAGATGTTTTAGTTTATGGAAGGGAGATTTTAATGTGTATTTCACAATGTTCCATCCCATCATCATCCCAGGCTTCTGTGATCAAATGCTGTGAAGGCCCCCGAAGCCTCTGCTCACTTCAGCCACCCCTTTTCCAGCCTGCCTTCCTTTCCTTTCCCAGTAGAGGGAGCGGAGGAGGGAAGAGAGAGATTCACAGCATTCTCCCTGGGCGTCCCTGAGCTCACACCAGGTATGTACAGAAAATCAAAGCTCTTCAGAGTCGGAAGGGCCTGGAAAGAGGCAGTTCTGGCCCTGCAGGCTGCAGATGCAGGACCCCAGGCTCGGACAGAAGCAGCAAGCAGGCCCAACAGAGCAACATTCCCCTTCCTGAGACTCAGGCCTGCCTCACCCAAAGCCCCAACCTCCCTAACATTCTCCTCAAAGTACAGGCGGCCTCCCAGACACCCAAATGAAAAGCAGGCACCTGATGCATTAAAAGAGATGCCCTTTCATCCATTTCAAATCTGTTGCCATTTAATTTCATGAGGCAGGATAAATAGGAACACCCACTTGGCCTTTGGGGAGCCTTTTATTACTTCATTTACCTCTACCTGATCTCTCTCCGCACTGCACGCTTTGTGGTACCGAGCTTGAATCATCAGCGTTCTCGCTACGAGCGAAATCCACCCTGTTGCCTCCTGCCCCCACCTCATCCTTGATGCTTCTAATCAGCTCCCCTGCCCTTCATGGCCTTTCACCCTTTCATTTATATCCTCGTTGAGATAAGACAGCTTGCCCTGGCTACCATATTCACAGCGAGGATGTGCCTCTGATTTATAGAATGGCTCGATAATATTTCCACATCCCATTCTCCATCCCTCCACACAGTCACATGTCTTATCTACAGCTCTGGGCGTGGAGCAGATGTCTTCACTGAGCTGCCCATAATGACACTGGCTGTAGATCTCTTTCTTTTTTTAACCTCTTTCTCTCCTTTGATCACAGAACATCACAGTTAATTTGGAAGCCACTGGCGTGTGCATAGAGTTTAAATCACCACTATGCAGCGAGCATTGCGTAGCCCTGGTGTGCATTGCAGATAATTACCCATCAGAGAAATTCCTTAAAGCAGCCCTGGTCCTCATAGCACCCAAGCCCTTGTTTAAGGGTAAGTGTTTAATATGAGAGGCCACGCTGCTACCTGAGAAGCTCCTGGGTTTCTAGGGCAATAAGTCAGCTTTCCAAGATGAGCATGCATTGATTTGCTGAGCAATGAAGATTAGGGCATAAGAAAACTTGCTCTTCTCTTTCAAGGGGGTAATTGATGCCACCAAGATCAGGTCAAGTTGGTGGTGGCATTTGGTCCTCTGTGAATATTTGTAACAGTCCTAATGCCAGTGGCTATAGTCTCTGGTGTTTTTGCAAAGAACTCATGTGTGTTATAGGAAGGATAATGAATCTGTGCCTATGGGAATGGGCAAGCCCCAAACCCACAGGACAGGCTGACCTGCTGGATAGTTTCAGGCAAAAGACGATGCTATAAACTTCAGGCAAAATTTCTCATTCATCTATCAAGGAATGCTATTTTGCTCCTAAGGCCTTTTGACTAAGTGGATGAGGCCATGCACATTATTGAGGATAATCTCCTTTATGTGAGTCCACTGAATGTATACAATAATTACAAAATATCTTCTTTTTTCCAGTGTAACAGAATTTTTACTTAAGAACAAAGAGAAAGTTTAGAGCATTCTAATTCCAAAGAGAATTAGAATGGTCCCTCTCATGAAGAAGAAGGGAGACAGATCACAAAATATCTTCACAGCAGCATCTAAATTACATGTTGGTGGAATGACTGGATACCAAAGCCTAGTCAAGTTGACACAGAACTAATCATCATAGAGTCCAAGGAAATGAGCTATATATAGCAGGAGGCTCCCTTTTTAAATCCCCACCAGCCCCAGAGATATCTCTTGCAGAACAGCGAATGTTTTCCCCACCCTGAGCTTTGAATCACATGTGGCCTCAGCAGGTGCCACACTTCCTTCTGCCTATAAAAGCCAGTCATAATGCTGCTCCGACTGCTCCTACAACTACCCTGGGGCCACCTCCAACTTATTCTTCACCCTTACCTTGCATCTGGAGTCTCGGATTCTCTAAATGTGATCACAACTTTAGATTTTTATATTTTGGTGACGTACTCAGGCTCTTCTCCCTGGATTCTGGAACTCGTTTTGCAACATGGCTCTCAGTATGGCATGTTTCCTTATTTTGGAGTCTTCTTCCCTTTCTTATGGTCTTTCTATCAGCCCAACCACAGAGACCTATACTGGTTGGCCATAGCTCCTCTAGGGGAGGTCTAGGAATTGCTCAGATGGATGGACTCTACACAGATGGAAATGGAGAAACACATTCAGATTTAAGGATCAAAATGCTAGAGTCAAAATCTTGACACTTCCGTTTACCTGCTTTGACCTTGGACATAAAAACTAAACTCCCTGAGTCTTAGTTTCCCAGAATTTCCATTAAGGATATAAATCTACTTCATAAGTGAACATAGATAATAGTATATGTCCAGAAAATCCATGTTTTCTTCTTTCAGAGCATATTATTAGATTCCCTTTTCTACTCCCTTTTCAATTATCAGACCAAGTGATGAGCTCTTCCTGTTAAGGTGGGTGTCCAGGCACCTGTTGCTGGGTAACAAACTATCCCAAAACTTAGCAACTTGCAATATTAACAGGCATTTATTCTGCTCATAAATCTGTAATTTGGGCGGAGCTTAAAGGGACAGCTTGTCTCTTTTCCATGTGGCACCTGCTGGAACAATTTGACTAGGGCTAGATGATCCACTTCAAAGATCACTCAGTCCTGTGGTTGGGTACATGGCTGATTGTCAACAAGTCTTTAGCTGGAATTTTCAATGAGGCTTCTGATTTTCTCCACAACAGATTCTGTCTAGGGCAGCAGTTTCTCAACTTGTAGGCGTGACCCTTTGTAACAATGAAAATACATTGCAGCATTAGGAAGTTTGAGAACCACTGCTCTAGGGTGATGGGATTCCTAGGACCTTGATGTCAGGGTTCTCAGAGAACATGTTCTAAAAGGCAGAAAAAGGAATCTGCAAGTTTCTTAAAGTCTGGGAAATTAGCATAGCACCACCCCTGCTGTATTCTGTTGATTAAAACAGTCTCACAACCTGTCTGAATATAAAGGGAGGAGACATAGACCACAGTTCTCAGTGGGAAGAAGGTTAAATAATTTCTGGTCCTTATAAATCAACCTCAATGTTCTAGTCACATTAAAGAAAGAAGACCAGATTAACCTCTCATCTTAAAAAAAATCGAAAGCCAGACAAGATATATGCGCCAACATCATTTAAGATAGTGAACATCAGACAACAAAGGCCAATAATCTGTAAGAGATCAGAAATTAAGTTGTGAACTCTATAATTGCCCCAGTGTTCTGCTGGGAGGGAATTTTTAGGCCACAGCACAGGGAGGAAAAACCCAGGTGACCCAGCCTTTTATCTTAGAGAAAAAGAGAGAACCAGGTATCTAAAATGACTAGAGATTATAGGGAAGAATAAAGAAAAAGAGGGAAAATAACAGCGAGAAAGCCCCAGATATCTGCAAAAAGTCCCCATCAACCATTCAGTTAAATACTTATCAGAGCCATACATGTGAAAAACATGGCCTGAGCCCTGAGAAAGAATTGGCTGAAACAATTAGCAGGAATGGAATCTGCACCTCATGGAGGGCCAGGAACAATTCTTGTGGCCAAAATTCAAAATTAAAAACCTCATAATTTGAAGGGCATCAGAGTACTGAGAAATATCTTTCCTCAATTGTTGGGGAAAATCATCCCAAGACTAAATGTTGTTTTGATCCTACCCAACAAAGCTTTAAAGAAAGACATGAAATGATAAAAGGGTTTCTGAGCAATTTCACCATATCCTAAGACAGAATTCAAAAATATTCATAGGAATACAAAAATATCTAGCAAGGAAAAAGGTAATGGCACCCAACAATGTGTACCATCCTTCACAAATTACCATGCATGTAAAGCAGAAAAATGTAATCCATAGTAAGGAGAAAAATTGCAAATTAAATCAATAGAAACCATTGAGACATAGTCCATGCCATAGACTTAGTAAACAAGAAAATTAAAACAGATGTAATGATAATATTTCATGTGTTTGAGAAACTGTGGGAAGGATGCTAAGTAGAGATATGGAAAGTATTTTTAAAAACTAACATTGAACTATTAGAAATGAAAAATACAGTGTCTGAGATGAAAAATACATTGAATGGGATTAATGGCAGATTAGAAGGGCTCTAAGAAGAAAATATTTAGTGAAATTGAGGACACAGCAACCAAAACTATTCAAAATGAAATAGAGAGGGGAAAAACCTAAATTAATAAATAAATATAAACACAGCATCAATGAACTGTGAAACAACTTTAAACAATCAAATATGGTAAAAACTATAAATGTGCAAATCCAAGAAGCTCAATGAATTCCAAGCTCAAGAAGCATAAGACACACAAACAAAACTACTCTAAGACACATCATAACCAAGTTTTTTAAAACCTGCTGACTAAGATTTTAAGAAAATCTTAAAGGCAGCCAGAGGAATACACATTATGTACAAAAGCACAAAAATGAGGATTTAATGAGCAGATTTAATTTAAATACACGTTACATACAAAAGCACAACATTTAAATGCACATTATGTACAAAAGCACAAAAATGAGGATAATTTAATAAGTAGATTTCTCAGTGGAATCAGCCAGAAGAAGACATGGCATGACACATATAAAGTGAAGGAATGCACAGTGATTAAGTCTTTTTTTTTCTCCTTCTTCTGGCTTTTTTATTTTTCCCAATTCCTAAGGTTGCTATTAAAAATTACCACAAACTAAGTATAAAACAATATAAATGTATTCTTTCACAGTCAGTTATGGAAGCTGAGACTTGAAATCAAGGTGCCAGTAGGGTTGGGCTCTTGTGGAGGCTCTGAGGGAGAATCTATTGCATATCTCTCTCCTAATGGCAATCCTTCATGCTCCTTGACTTATGCCTCTATCATCACATGGCCCTCCTCCCCATGTCCTCTCTGTGTTTTCCAATCTCTCTTCTTATAAGGATAACAGTCATTGGATTTAGGACCTACCCTAATCCAGTATGATTTTATCTTAACTTATATCTGCAAAGATCCTATTTTCAAAATAAGGTTTCAGGTACATAAAGTTAAGACCTACAGATATCTTTTGGAGGAAACACAATTCATTCCATTGCACTCTTCCCTGGTTTTCCAGGGAATGGATGGAGAGACTCCAGTGTAGCATTCTGAGGTCCTAGAGCCACCAGATGGAAGGAGCCTGGATCCCTGAGTCACTCTGTGATCCCTAGAGCCACCAGATGGAAGGGACATGAATCCCTGAGTCTTTATGTGAGAACATAAAGCATTAATGTGAAAAGCTATAGGGACTATAACGAACACTATGGGGGATTAAGTGAGACTACATATTTACACATGTTAGGTATAAATACTTGATGGTATTATGAGAATCATAAGAGAAGAGAAGAAAAGGCAATAAGTGTATGTCAAGTCTCAATGTGGATTATACCTGAATCTTGGGGAAGAGTCAGACCCTGTTCCCAAGACATGGAAGAATGACAGCCTTATATTCTATTATCAAACTACTTTAATGCCGTAGGAATAAATTAACAAGTAAAAAACAGAGAGGGTTCCTGGACCCCTGCAAGGTAGAGCATGGTTTTCATTACACCAAAATTTCCTATATATTCCAAAATATTACAATTAGGTTTGTCAGTTTACTTAAGTATAGTGGTTCCCCTTATCTGCAGAAGATACCTTCCCCAGACCTCAGAAGACACCTGGAACTGTGGATAGTATCAAACCCTATCCAAACCCCATACATACCAGGTTATATATATGCTTATTAAAAAGCTTAATTTATAAATTAGTCACAGTAAGAGATTAATAACAATAGCTAAGAATAAAATAGAATTATAGCTATATATATATTATATATATATATATAATAAAACATATGAATGTGCTCTTGGGCATGCATACCCTCTCTCTTTCTCTGTATATCTCCTATTGCATTGTAGTCACCTATTGTCAGGCTATGGGTAACTGCATCACAGAAAGCAAACTGGGGATAAGGAGGTGACAACAGTAATCATGAGGCAGATTAGGAAGATGACACATACTAAATGTTTAATCCACCTAACTGGAAAATTCCTTCACAACAAACCCAAATACATAAAACTTTGGTTTCTGCCTGAGTTAAAGAGGAAATCTGATCTTCTGCTGTTTCCAAGCAAAATCCGTTTACAAAATTACTTTCTGTTTCACATACATCTTCTGAAATGACTATAGACCAAAAAATCAATTGATTTGGAGCCATTTTTTACTCCTATCTAAAACAGAGAGATATTTTTCAATCCTATCCAAAAGGAAAAATGTTAAATCACATGTGAATTGCAGATATAAGCATTTAAAGGCTGTTTCCTTGTTTTGTTTATGAATAATTTTTCACTTTATGAAGGAGCCAAATATTTCAGTAGGTAAAAATCAATAGCAGGCCCCAGAGTGGATGGAAAATTCTCCAGACTTAATATGGTTTCATGCATGGCTGTCGAAGCTGAATGTCTGAAGGGAACAAATAGCCAATTCCCTGCCTCAGAAGAGATGTATGAATTAGAGTCTTTTCTTTTTAAAACTAATCTGTTGCATAATGGTTCATTCATTCAACAAATATTTATTAAGCCCTTAACTGTATACTACATACTACATCAAATGTTTGGAACATACACAAAAAAAAAATGAAATAAAATAAAGGACCTACTCCAGAAGGAAAAGAGTCTAGTGAAACAATAACTAATATTTATGAGTGTTTACTAAATTTCAAGCACTGTTCTAAGAACTTTGCACACATTAATTCATTTACTCTTAGTGACAACCAATGAGGTGGTATTAATATGCCTATTTTGCAGATGAGGAAAGACTCTAGTGGTTCTCAACTTGTGGGTCACGACCCCTTTGGGGGTCTCCTGAATATCAGATATTTGCATTACAATTCATAATAGTAGCAAAATTACAATTATGAAGTAGGAATGAAAATAATTTTATGGTTGGGGGTTACCACAACATGAAGAACTATATTAAAAGGTCATGGCATTAGGAAGGTTGAGAAACACTGAGAGTGTTCCCACTAGTTAATCAGTTAGTTGTAGAGCCAAGCTATGACCTCAGGCTGCTGAACACCAACAGCCATGCCTCTGTTATGCACAGAAAAACATACAAATACACAGTCTCACCAAATATGAGACAGAGTATACAGGAATATTGATAAGTTCAATGTCTTCTTTCATTATCGGTCTTCCCAGTTCTTAGCAGAATTCTTGGCATGTGGTAATCATTTAAAAAATTATTTAATTAAGCACTAAAGAAAGGTAGAAGAAAAAGTAATCTGGTTTAAACCAACAGACTGCTTCTGAATTTGTTTAGAGAAATCATGGACAGCTTCATAAAGGTGGTGCTTTTGAGCTAGGCCTGGAAAGATGAGGTAGGCATTTAATAGGTCATCCAGCAGAAGACAGGTATTTGGGGAAACAGGAATACTGTGCCAAAAGACACAGTGGCAAGCAAACCATAGCCAACTAGGGGGGTTATAAATAGGCTACAAGGATTAGACAGAAGATTAATTCATCCAATGTCAATCTTCCTGAGCAAGAAGTGCTTCTCAGATGGCTTCAGGAGGCCCTGAAATAGAGAGTCACTTGGTGCTTTTCTGTTCCATTTTTTTTTAAATCAGGCTTTTTGGTGTAAGGTTTCCTAAAGATTCTGGTCCTAGCACTAAATCTTTAGATCAATGCTTCCCAACATGCCCCTGGAAAACAGCACTGGGGTTCCAGCCTCCTCTAGAAATGGGGGAATCAGCATTTTAGTCCACCAGCAATTCTGAACCAAAGACCACTCATTCAGAAGCTTTTCCTTGGGTGGAAAAATTCATTCAAGCTTTGGCAGCAGTTGCTGTAAGTATGAAATTCCATACACTGAAGAAATAGGAAAGAATTAAAGAGTGGGCCCCTGGTATGTTTACGTTCTCTGTCATCCAAGAATGTGGATAGCGGCAAAAGAACTGAGCTGAGAGGAGCAGGGGGCAGGTGGCAGTTGTAGGAAGTTTGAGCACAGCAGGAGGAAGAGGAAGTAGGCAGGATGAACCAAACTTCAGAAGTGTCTGCCACCATCTTTCAATCTATGCATGGAGTAAAGTCAACAGAAAGTAAGAGGCGCTTACTAACTCAGCAGATGTCCTAGACTTTTCACAAAGAACTATTCTTCTCTCTAGCTTCACCACCCTAGGCACCTCCCAGGAAGTTCATGTGTTCCCTGATGGACTGTTGAGCAGCCCAAGCTGGGTCCAACCTGGTATACAGTTCTTACTGATCCGTTAAGACCATCTGGGTTCCAAAAGCTGACTTCTAGCTCATATTTGTTTGTTTGCTTGCTTTTTCCTTGTGAAATCCACCATCAGGGGAAGAAATAATTAAATATATTTAAAAATAAAATGGCTGAGTTGGGCGGTGGCTGTGGGTTCAAAGGAGTAGGGCGCCAGCCCCATATACCAGAGGTGGAGGGTTCAAATCCAGCCCCAGTCAAAAACTGCAAATAAATAAATAAATATAATAAAATGTCTGAGCATGGAAGTCATGGAAATATTCCTTTAAGGTCCCAGAAGATGGACCTTAAAAGAATATTTTCAAAATAAATAACCAAGGCACCAAGCACATTGCTAATATCTGACATTTGAGTTCAAGTAAGAAGAATTCAGATTAAAAAAAAAAAAAAAAAAGCAGGCTCTTGGAGAGCAAGATGGCAGCCGAGTAACAGTTTCCCTGCAACTGGGCACTATGAGTCTGGGGAGATAAGACTCCAGGCATCTCTGACTGGTGGGATTTGCCTATAATCATCCCTTTCAGGACACAGGGAGTCAGCGAGAGACTTCTGGACCCCAAGAGGAAGACAAAAACAATGGAAAACTGGCAAGTGGTTGTGTGTGTTTGATCGGTCTAATCCCCCCAGCAGCTGTAAGTATAGCAGCAGTGAGACTGCAAACTGGAAAGGCCTTACCTATGAACTATTTTGGTGTTTTTGGACTTGACACTCAGTTGAACAGTCTTGGGAGACATTGGGCAGGAGTGCGGAGAACTTTGGGTGTTGTCTAGGGCCCCAGACTGAGCCGCTGAGCTGGATGGAGCTAATAGTGTTCAGCTGTGGGCTGCACTGAGCCCTTGTGAGAGAACTGCCCTGGCAAGCTCCGCCCTCAGGGTTCCAGAGCAAGGATCAGGTGGGAGCTAGTAATCTAGTGACTGAGCAGCCTTACAGCCTTAACCCGGGAAAAGTGAGACCAGTTTTGGCACACTGGGTAAGTCGATAGCCACTTCAGCAGTGATCCCAGCAACAAGTACTTTCCTGGGAAAGCTTCAGCTTAGCCAAGTTTAGAAGTTTAAAGTGCTTTTTAAGAGGGCTGAAGAGAGATTTAGGGTCTCCACCCTGAGGGGTTTGAGAAATCAGCGGAGGCTTCCAGTCGTATCAGCATTATGATTAACATCTAGTACACCAGAAGACCATCTGTTGCCCAGACAATATTCAACAAGATATATATATTGATTTGGTTTTGGTGGGTTTTTGTTGTTGTTGTTGTTGTTGTTTGTTTGGTTTTGTTTATTTGTTGTTGTTCTTGTTGTTTTCTTTTTTAATTTCAAACTTTTACCTACAGATTTTTTCTTTTCTTTTTATGTTTCATTCTTTTCTTTATCCATTTTTTCTAGTTTAAATACAATTTCCCATTGCTGCCTTTTTCAATAATTAGAACTTCATTTTTGCTAGCATTTCTACCCCTATTATTTGGTTTTTCACCCAATTTTATCCTGTAAAGTTTTCTGTTTGCTTGTTTTGGTTTGATTTATAACATTTTTGTCTTTCCTCTCTACTTGGTGGAGGTGGAGTACTGTGACCGATCAGGTTAGCAAAGAGCTGCTAAGCTCAAGGGAACCACCCAACTGGGCACCCCCAGAGTTTGGGTTTTTTTTTTAAGGTTGTGTCAAAGTACCCTACTGTACACATATATTGTTCTGTCTCCCACTTTCTGTGCCTCTCTTCTTTTTGTCAATATTCCCTCTTACCCATCCCCTCTCCTTTGTCTATCTTCTTATCTTTCTTTCTTTCTCTTTCTTTCTTTTCCCCTCTTGCTCTTCAACCTACTCATCCTTCTGGTCCTGTACAAAAAGGACTCATCAAAACCCTAGTCCACAGGCATGGGAATTTAAAGAGCAAGAGAAAGTGAAAGGAAAATTAGGGCAAGAAAAGAAATCACTCAAGAGGAAGAATCAGCAGAAAACTCCTGGTAACATGAAGAACCAGTCCAGAGCAACTCCTCCAAAGGATCACGAGGTAGCTGCTGGAGAGGATTCCACCTATAAAGAAATGATAGGAATAAAAGAGAGGGAATTTGGAATAAACATGATGAAAACAATGAAGGAAACTGCTAATAAGGAAAATAACCAAAAGGAAATAAAAAAATAGAATCAAATAAGAGATGAATGATATGAAGAATATAGAAAGGATATAGCAGAGCTGAAGGAACTGAAGCAGTCAATTAGGGAACTTAAAGATGCAAGAAAGTATCAGTAACAGGTTAGACCATGCAGAGGAAAACATTTCAGAGGTAGAGGACAAAGTTCTTGAGATAACTCAGATAGTTAAAGAGGCAGAAAAGAAAAGAGAGAAAGCAGAACATTCACTGTCAGAATTATGGGACTTTATGAAGCATTCCAACACACGACTTATAGGAATCCCAGAAGGGGAAGAAAAATACCCCAGGGGAATGGAAGACATACTAGAGAATATTATAAATGAAAATTTCCTAAATATCACCACAGATTCTGACACACTCCTTTCAGAGGGTTATCGGACCCTGGGTCACCTCAACTCTAACCGAGCTTCTCCAAGACACATTGTCATGAACCTGTCCAAACTCAAGACAAAAGAAAAGATTCTGTAAGCTGCCAGGAGTAAGTGTCAGTTGACCCTAGGGGCAAATCCATCAGGGTGATTGCAGACTTCCCTAATGAAACTTTCCTAAGCAAGAAGACAATGGTCATCTACCTTTAATCTATTTAAACAGAACAATTTCCAACCCAGAATTCTATACCCTGCTAAGCTAAGCTTTAAAATTGATGGAGAAATCAAATCATTTATGGATAAACAAACATTGAGGAAATTTGTCACAACAAGACCAGCTCTACAGGAAATATTTTAACCTGTTCTACACACTGTCCATCACAATGAACAGCAGCAAAGTAAGAACTCAGAAATTAAAGGACAGAACCTAACTTCCACACTGTTGCAAAAGATAAAACTAAGCAATAGACTCTCACAAAATAAGATGAATAGAACACTATCACACTTATCAATTATCTCAATAAATGTTAATGGCTTGAAT